>AYEL01085162.1:0-11023 GCA_000484575.1 Olivierus martensii
TTAATCTGCCATTATCAACTCTTACATAACGTTTTTAGAACATTGATTTTTGATTCCAGAATCAATGTTCTAAAAACGTTATGTAAGAGTTGATAATGGCAGATTAAGCCAAAAGCGCTCCTCTAGTTAAATAAAAAAACAGTTTTAGTAACTTGTTATGACACGGACTGCTTATAAGTGCTAAATGGTAAATTTGTATGTAAATTTGTAAGTATGGTAATACATATTAAATAAGGTGTCTTTAAATAGAAAAGCACACATAAAACAAGGATGAAAATATTGGGAAGAAAGGTTCGCAGGAACCTAATTCCATATTTCCAATAGGCACAATGATTCAGTATTTGCGAAGAATTTACAGAACATAACTATCATGAATAACGAGAATAAACTGTAATTAAAAACTCTCTTTAAATTATCTGAATTATATATTCAAAATACTCAAACTTATCAAAATTTATATCTAATCATATTTAATAACAAAATATCTTATTTTTTTCAAAATTTTTATTTTATAAATTTATTTATGTTTACTTTTCAGAGGCTATGATTAAGTATTATTTAATTATTAAATTTAAACTTTATTACAAAGTAAATAACTTTTTTAAAATTAATAAAAAACTCACATCTCTTTCTTCTGGAATATATAATGGAGCAGTAGGATGCAGAACAGCCTTTTGTGCATAATAGAATAATTCTGATATATTCTTTAATGTTTTGGCAGAACACTGCAATTTAAAATGATTAATGCTATATTTTATTTTAATCAATTATCTGTTTTAAATAAAAATTAAAAGTACCTCTACACATGTTTCTATTTCGGAAAACTGATTCATAATTGGCATAATCATCTAAAGGAGAGAATATAAAGAAAAGGTTTATTTTCAATTTTTGACATTTAAAAATTTTTTTTTAATGTATAATATAATATTAATCTTTATAATTATAATATTCGAAACATTATTGTACTTTTAACTAATGTAATAGCAGAGTATGTCTGTACTAAAAATTAATGCTTTGCAATATTCTATCATCTGTTCTGATGAATGATTTTAATTTGTTAACACACTGAAAATAAATATCATAGTGTAAAGACTTGGCAATTGCACAAACAAATCATGTCATACAATATTATGAAATCTTTAAACTAAAAATATAATTAAAAGTTCTTTTAGGCTTTCTTTCTCTGTAAATTTGCTTATTATTATTATATTTTTTTATTGCAAACTTTTTTGTTAAGAATATAAGTTAATATAGAATTGAGACCAAAGAGGACATTATTGGCTGAAATGCATATTTAAATCCAGGATTGCTTGTGTATATATTTTAAGATTTTATAGATTAATTTTATATGTAGATATTTGATATTATCTAAACTGTTGTGATAAAATACAATAATAAAATAAAGCAAATCTACAAAGAAAAAACTCTAAAAGAATTTTGTTAAAATATATACTAATTAAACACAAAGTTAAAAATACAATTGTTGCACATCTTATGTATATGATCTGATGCACAAGATTTGTAAAAAGTTTTTATTTAACTGATGTTAGCATTAATTCAGTGAAGAATAGATTCTGAGATTGGTTACTCAAAAGTATAATAACTTTTAAATTTTTCTAATGAATTCAACAAACTGATTGATCTTTTTATATTGAAAATATATACAGTATAACCTCGATATAAATAAATTTATATCAAGGTTATACTGTATATTAATAACTTCTAAGTATTATTTATTTATTTGAAAGATTTTTATGTCAATAATACATACTATAGGTTTTAATACTGTATAAGAAACTCTTTTTTCCACAAAAATTAGCATCTAAATACTCCTGCATCTTATAAACCAAAGGTTGAAATATTGCTGAATAAACATGATCATACTATGTCCTATCAACAATTAGAAAATGATACTACTGTACAGCATGTTCAGTATTCCAAGCATGCATGGAAAAGTTCCTGTTCTGGTTATTGGTAACACATTTACGTTCTTTCGTTAAATTTAAATCATTTATTTAGACTCCAAAAGTGAGGGAAAATTCGTAAGCACTTTTAATTTCTCTAGCACAAAAGTTATAAACTAATTTGAGATAGCAAGGGTTTTGAAGAAAATACTTCGAGATAACTATTGAAATTATATTGGTTTAATGCCAAAAGTGCACAGGAAAAATTTTTTCCCACATATCAAGGGTTTCGAGATAACAAGGCTACACAGTATTAATTATTTATTTAAGTTTAATTGTTGTATGGATTAAGATAACTTATTGCTAATATGACTTTTAGCATTATTTTATTATTTGAAATAAACTAATTTATTTAACATTAACTTCTAAGTATTACTTAAGATACTAGTTCAGAGTCAATACAGCACTATCAGCAAGTATTAAAGCGTTTTCAGGAAAAATTTTTTCCCACATATCAAGGGTTTCGAGATAACAAGGCTACACAGTATTAATTATTTATTTAAGTTTAATTGTTGTATGGATTAAGATAAATTATTGCTAATATGACTTTTAGCATTATTTTATTATTTGAAATAAACTAATTTATTTAAAAATTTTCTTTCAAAAAATCATTGTTAACCAAAGCCGTCGTTATCCAAGGTCGTCGTTAACCAAGGTACCACTGTATATATATATATACAGTGGCACCTCGGTATATGTCCTTAATCCGTTCCAGATCCTTGGACTTATACCAAGCAGGATGCATACCAAATGACTTTTTCCCATAAGAAATAAAGGGAAAATGATTAATCTGTTCCCATGAAAAATTCCTATTATTGGCATATTATACATTGGTGTGGTTGTGTAAAATAATTTAAACACTGCTTAATACTAAAATACATAAATACAAAAGCAATTACAGTAGATAAAATAAATGAAAGTATAGCCTCACTACCTTGCTGAGAAGAATCGAGTGCCTATTAGGATGGTGTTGAGAAGGTAGAAAAAGGAGTTGTTACTATTTGGAAGGAGAATCCACTTCCAATAAAACTTTAAGAATCTAAAATTCTGGTCCTTTTTCTCTTTCTATTTTCTGTCTCTTTTCCTTACTTGGACCTTGTTGAGGGCTCACCAGGTTTGACTTTTACTAAAAATCTGTCCAAAGAACTTTGCTTCTGCCTTCTCCTCAGGATGTTTCGGAAATGCGACATTGGTCATTACAGACAATACTATTACAACTTTTATAATTTTTATATAAAGAATGTGTTTTTTAACAGAACACACAATAGATTCATATAAGTTCTAGCATGCGAGTTGGTCGTATTCCAAACAAAAGTCGTATACCAAGTAAAATATTTTGCATCCAAACAGGACATTTACCAAGTTGGACTTATTCGGAAGCAGACGTATACCAAGGTACCATATATATTTTTACCTGTATATATATTTTTCTTTTCTCCTCTGTAAGATATCAAAACCATACATACTACATATATTTTACACACAGATTATTCAAATTTTTATTCACGTTTTAAATTCTGTTTAAAAAGTGTACTATATGCAATTTGATGAAATTGAGGTTTGACGAAATTTATTTTTTAATTATATTTTGGAAGAAAATCTTTTAAATATCGATTTTTTCGAAGAATAACATCATACACTCATGGAACTAACTTTAGAAATGTCCACAACTTTTGAAAAAATTTTTGTTTTCACGTCGATTATAACGAAAAACTTTTCTGGTCCCAATCATTTCATTATAAATGTATTCCACTGTACAGTAAGACCCCGCTTAATGCTGCTCCGTTTAACGCTGTTTCAATATAATGCGATCTTTTTTTAATTCTATATTTTTATTGAGTCACTTTGGCACCTGGTTTTTCAAACCGTTATTCTTGCATAAATCCGAAATCACAGGAATTTGTTACAGACAGTGCAGTGCAGTGCAGTGAAAGTCTGCTGCAGTCAGAGTTCATATTTATGATTGGTCATCAATGTTATTTTACAGTAATAAAAGTAACAATTATCCCATTTTAGTTTTAACCTGAATGCTGCCACTTTAAACTATAGTTTGTTGAAGTTAGAACGTTTTTTTTTCATCAATATTTTTCGTTGGTTATAGCTTACTGTAAGGGTTCCCAAAGTGCTGCCTGCAGTCCAAATGCAGCTCACGATCTTGAATTCATAGAGATAATTTTCATTTTTACAAAAAATAAATAAATTTTATCATATTATGTTCAGTTAAAAAATACATATATAAGTGCTTCCAAATATGTTTTCATTATTTGAAAGCACTTATATATAAGAAAAAAATTTTTCAATCATGTGAGTATTAATAAGTCCAAATCGAGATGAAGAAACTTTCTCAATCACGAGTATTATTAAGTCCAAATTGAGATCAAAATAATCACAAATATTAATAATTTCAAATTGAGATCAAAATTAACTTTTTACAAGTGGTGTTAAGAATACATTCAACAGACTTAGAACCAAGGCTAATGATGTATTATTAAAAAAACAACTGCACAAGTCACACACTTCAGATTGATGAATTTATTATTATTCTTTTTTTGAAATTATTTAGTTATTTTTTAAATGTGTTATTTTAAACTGTTTGTAATAAAAGTAATTATTGTCATAAATAAAGAACGATTATGCTATAAAATTAGTAAATCTTTACCTTGTGTTTTAATTTTTATCGATTTGAACGTAATTTTTTTTAAAGCATTAATTTCATGTCAAAGTTATTAGTCTCTGTAGCGTATGAAAATTACTCTATTTGACATAATTTAAAATGTAAAACTCAAATTGTATTCTATTTGTTTTTGTTCCATGTAAACTGAAGATGGTATTAGTGATACCAAAAACGTTTTTTATGTTTATAATAAAGTATTTACGTGTTTCTAATTACTGAAGTGCTTGTGTTTAATGAACTTATATTTATTTTAAGGAATAGCAGTTTTTAGAAGTTCTAGTATATTTATAGAGATTATTATTATTATTATTATTATTATTATTATTATTATTATTATTATTATCATTATTATTATTTTATTATTAATTATTATTATTTTTATTATCATTATCATCATCATTATCATCTTCTTCTTTTAATCTAATTTTCATTTTTGTTTTTTTATTTTTTTTATATTCCTGCATCTATGATTTTCTTGTATACATAGTTTTTTCGGGAGTCTCAATGAAATCGATGAATCAAGATTACACTGTATGTAACAGCAAAGTACAGTATATACTATATAATAAAAAAAAATCAAAAATCATGTACTGCTTAATGTTATCAATCAGTTATTTTTATCAAAATAGATCGGTCCCAAAGTGATTCTAATAAGCAGCTTCTACTGTATTATAATTTGCTTGAGTTTAAAGCTATATTTTCATTTCTTTAAATCATATTTATTTAAACTATTAATTTTGTTGACCTTTTTTAATTTTATTATAGTCAAATGTCATTTAATAGAACAGAACTCCTGATTTTAATATTATGTCTATGGAAAATTAATTCTTGGCTTAAGAATTATTCTAAGTAATTTCTAGATCTATATTAATTCATAAAGACAGAAACTAACTTATTTTTGTATATTGTTTGTTGATTTTAAGTGTTATATTATTTTACAGTATTGTTTGATGCAGCATTATCTCCCTTTCAGTCAGGGAACAATAAATAGCAAAATATTGTTACAAAAAAATTAATTAATAATTAGCTCAACAGATGATGGCACCATAGCCTTGATTTAAAATTATTATTAAAATTGCAATTTAGTTCTAAATTATTATGTTAGGGGTTAATTTGGCTTAAGTTATTTGGTTTGTAAAAAAATAATTCAAATGAATTCTTTAAAATTATTTTATTTTATTTAATAAAATGTGTGTGTTAAAACAATTATTTTATTAAATTTTATTTAATAAAATAATTGTTTTATTGAAATTAGATTAGATTCCTGATTAACCAAGACTTGTTCAACCTAGATTCTGCATTATCTGAAGTGAACTGTCAAATTTTTACTTTTTAAAAATGTACTTTATCATCAAAGAATACAACTCTGAAAGAATATTAAAAAGTACTTTCTCATTTAGATATAGATAGTTCCATCATGCTTGACATTCAAATACAAGATACACAAAATCAAATGATTTTTGTAATAAAACAATTGTAAATAAAATTAAAAATGTTTTATTAAGTAATTTAAAAAAACCCATTATGTTCAATAAATAGGTCTTACCCGAAAATAAAGTGTTATCACTTTAATGCATTCAAATCCAGTTTATTTAATAATAATTTATCAAACTTTTTGTCTTATTGAAGTTTTTGATTATCTGAGGCCCTCTTGGTTCACATTACTTTTGATAATCAAGGCACTATGTATTATTTTTAAGAAATACAGTGGGTGATCGGTTAACAAACATAATCCGTTCCAAGAAAATGTTCGTTATCCGAATTGTTCGTTAACCGATCATCGATTTATCATAGGTTTTTATGGGAATTTGATTAATTCGTTCCGGAGACCCCAAAAAACATAAATAAAAAATTATATAATTTCTTACTATGCTTATTCATATGTAATAACAATAATATATACATACATAATGTTGCATTTTCATCTATACGTTCTTTTTTCAATAAAGAATCTGTCCAACGTCGATTACTTTTTTCTCTCCTTCAGAATTTTTCGGAAGTGATTAATAGTATTGTCGTCGTAGAGATCCCCAAACCTATTGACCTGGTATGGGTGCCATTCTAAGACCAAAAAATTGTAAAATCTCTCTCTTATTTTACCTTCTTTAATAAATCTTTGATTTGTTTTACATTGTCTTCGAGTTCAGTTTAATTGGGAAAAACTTTTCTTCCATCCTTAAGGTGGGTTCACACTATGACCGATTCGAATGATTCTACGTCACGATTCCATAGCATCAACAGAAGGCGGTGTAATGTGATTGGTCTGGCTCAAATTAGTTGGTCGAGTCGGTGAAGTCGGTCGTAGTGTGAACTCACCTTTACCCATAAATCTACGAACGCGCAAGGCCTAAGCCTGTCATTCAGTTAGGTTAGTTAAGCCGAAATATCCTCATGGAATATTTTTATCTTGCGGCGGCCACTTATAGAGCCGCCATCATCACAGACTGACCAATACCCATGATTGGGTCAACCGGAAGATTGAAGAATGGGTTTCAATGGGCCGGGCCCAGATCCCTCCTGAAAAATTGGAGGAGTGGGACCCCCGGACCTCCAGAATGTTAAGCTACAGCTTTACGACGCAGCCATCCGGCTGATCTGTCATTTCGTTAGTCCGCGGATCCCATGGTTTGTTCTATGAGGTGTTCATTATCCGAACATGTGTTCATTAACCAAACATAAAAATCTTTCGAAAAAGTGTTCGTTATCCGAATTGTCATTAACCGATCACCCACTGTATTAAATATTTATTATAATTGTATAATTTTTATCCATTCAAACTACTCTCATATTTAATATGAATTTTCTAGTATTGCAATTTGTATTTCAACAAATCAAATCAAAATTCAGTTGATTATTTTCGTCTGGAACCTTTGCAATCGGAATTTGATTTTGTGACTGAAGAAGAGTTTAATAATAATAGCCGATTTCAACTTCTACAGCGACGTTCTCGTGAAACACCTGAGTTCAGAAATTATCACATGATACCTGCCTATGAAAATGAAATTCCCAAAGATATTTTGCAAGTTAATAATTAAAAATATTATTAATAACAACAAATTTAATATCAATAATAATAATAATATTTTTTTTATAAAAATTTTTAGACAATGGAACATCAACAAATACCAGAAAGAAGAGGAAGTAAGAAAATTTCAGAAACTCAAAGGGAGAAAGCTTCAAAATTATTAAAACAAGTAAGAAATAATAATTTAGTTTATTTTTATTAATAGAAAGTAAATATAGTATTTTTATATTTTTGTATCATTTATAAATAATTTTTCATTTTCAGATAAAATAAGACAATACATTAAGATATTTTATAAACAGTCCATAGAAATAAAAATAATTTACTTGAAACAACTATTTTTTGTAACTCATAATTATAGTCCATTTAAAAATAATTTATAGCATTCAGAAATATCAAGAATATGTTATAAAAATAATTATCATATTAAATAACATGGAATAAGGCTAGGGATTATAAAGTCACAACGTAAGACTACAGTTTTTTTACTTACAACAATACAATCCATGCCTGCATATAAATATTAGCAAGCATGGATTGCATGTGCATTTACATTACCTAGTTCAAGTTTTTTATCAAGTTTTTTGCAATTTCTGGAAAATCTGATCAATTAACCAATATTAAGTGTTTATTTTGTTTTTTATATTGCTGCATGCTGTCAGAGGAAAATTCTGGAAGAACTAAAACAAAATTTCCTTTGCAGTGTTTGATTATTTTTATTTTGATTTTTCTCATTCATTTACAATTTAAATACATAATCTTCTTTCCAGAATAAAATTTAATTGGTCTTAAAATTTTAATGAAAAATAAAAAAGTAATGAGTCATTATGTTTAAATATTTCCCTGAATGTTTATAACAATAGTAAATAAATATCTTATGCTTTTCACTTACAAGAAGATCCAGTGAACTGTGACACAGATTTGGATGAAATTTTACAGAATAGTTGTAGTCCATATGTTGATTCATCTAACAAAAGATCTTAAGTATAGACATTTTAAAAATTTATTTAAAAGATGGTTAAGTTCATGATTTTTAATATTTTTTTAAAATACTGTAATTCTGTTAAAAAATCATAATGTTTGAATAGCTGTAGCATCAGCATAGCTGATTGCTATATGAATAATCTGGGCTTGAATCCAAAGAAACTTTTATTGATATAAATAAAAAGTAATTTTTGTTTGAATTTATTCATTTTTTATATTATTTTTTTAGATTTGTCTTTTTTCCATGATATAATTCCATTAACTATATTTCTTGGGAGCTGTATAAGTTCATTTTCTTATTCTGATCTTGTATTTTATTATTATTATTATTATTTTTTTTTATTATAGTGGGTGATTGATTAACGAACACTTTCTCGAAAGCTTTTTATGTTTGGATAACGAACACTTCACAGAACACACTGTGTGATCTGTGGACTGACAGAATGACAGATGGGCCGGATGGCTAGGTCTCACTCCTCTGATTTTTCAGGAGGGGTCCAGGCCCAACCTGTTGAACCTCATTCTTCAACCATCCGGTTGACCCCACCATGGTGTTGGCCAGCCTGTGATGAGTTCTATAAGTGGCCACTGCCAGATAAAAATATCTCACGAGGATATGGCGGCTTAACTAACTTAACGGAATGACAGGCTTAGGCCTGCGTATTCATGGACTTATGGGTAAAGATGGGGGAACAGTAGTTTTTTCCTGATTAAAATGAACTCGGAAACAACTTAAAATAATTCAAAGATTTATTAAAGAAGATAAGAGAGAGATTTTACAATATTTCGGTGTTAGAATTGCACCCATACCAGGTTGAGGTCAAATAGGCTTGGGGATCTCTACCACGACAATGCTTTTAATCACTTTAGAAAAATCCTGAAGAAGAGAGAAAAGCAATTGAAATTGGACAGATACTTTAATGGAAAATAAACATAATAGATTAAAATGCAAGACTATGTATGTTATATTAGAAAATAAACATATAGATGAAAATGCAAGACTATGTATGTATATATTAATTATTATTATTATTATTATTAAATAATAAATAAACATATTAAGAAATTACATAATTTTTTATTTATTTTTTTGGGTCCCCAGAACAAATTAATCAAATTCCCATAAAAACCTATGGTAAATCGATGCTTCGGAACGAATTAATCAAATTCCCATAAAATCCTATGGTAAATCGATGACTTTTTTGGGTCTCCGGAATGAATTAATCAAATTCCCATAAAATCCTATGGTAAATCGATGATCAAATGAATTAATCAAATTCCCATAAAAACCTATGGTAAATCGATGATCGGTTAATGAACAATTTGGATAATGCACATTATCTTGGAATGGATTATGTTCGTTAGAACAATTTGGATAACGAACATTTTCTTGGAACGAATTATGTTCATTAACCGATCACCCTCTGTATATATATATATATCCATTATCTTGGAACGGATTATGTTCATTAACTGATCACCTAATGTATTAAGGATAATGAACATTGTCTTGGAAAGGATTATGTTCGTTAACAGATCACCCACTATACACAAAAAATAATAATAATAAAATGATCATTATTTCATACTTATTTATTAATATATTACAATTACTTTTATATCATGTTAAAAATTTTTTCAATGAGTAAAATGCTATATATATTGAGGAATCATAATCTATACTGAAATTCACATATCTGCTGTTTCACTATATGCAGTTGACCTTTGTCCAAAAAAATTAAATAGATATTTCAGAAATATGGTAAACATTGATAATTTAAGCACATATCATCTTATCACATAGGCATTGTGTCATATCACAAGAAGAAGAATGAAGAAGAAGAGTGAAAATTATAATAAATATTTCAGAGAGAGAAAAAAGCACATTTGCATAACTTCTATTATTAGTTATTGTTGTTAATGTCTTATTGTGCCTAATTTATAATTAAACTTTATTATAGATAAATACAGTATAGTGTTTGCTACTATTTGTGGTTTCAGGTAGCAGAGAGCTTGGAACCTATTCTCTGTGGATATGGGAATCCTACTGTAATTTCAACATTTCAGTAAAAAAAAAAAAGTGAATATGAATTTCTTATTGAAAGAATTTTTGATATAACATAAAAGTAACTGTAATAAAATAATATCTTTAAAATATGAAATGTAAATTAAAGCAAATATATCTGTGATCCGAAGAAGAAGGCTCATCACAATTCTCAATGGTCAGAGATACTCTGAGTCCCTAATGTTAGGTCAATGACCTCCCTCCTGTTAACAATAGCAAACGGTTCATTACCTCTATTTAAAATAAATAGGTTAGTACCCATCATAAACTCCAATAGGTGCTCCCCCCTACGGTTGGTGTCGCTGCTACCC
>AYEL01085163.1:0-24812 GCA_000484575.1 Olivierus martensii
ATGATTCAACCTTTTTGGATTTACAATTACTACTGCTGAAACGAAAACTTAAAACTATACAGCAACTTATCTTCTTCGAGGAGGAAGTCCGGCTAGGCGACGATAGTCCACTCTCTGCGTTGGCCTGAGTCGTCGGCTTGGTACATCCGAACTTCTGGAGACATGCGGACTGGAAACAGTTCTTCTGATGCTGCTATTTACTGGTGCTGTAGGTCTTGTATCACCGGCGTCTCCGGTGACATTCCTCACTGGGTAAGATGGCCTGGTAAACAGGCGGTACTTCTTTTGGTTGGCTATATGCTGGCCACCATGAATTGCTCCACTGACTGGGTCCTTCAACTCGTAGTTCAGGGGAGAGATCACTTTTGAAATCTCGTACGGTCCTGCCCATTTAGGAGCCAATTTGGCACTGAATTGTCTGCGGGCAGAACGAAATAGGATGAGTGTTTAATAACACAAGATCACCCACCTGAAATGTTTGTTGTCTACGACGCCGATTATAGTGCTGACGTTGTTGATTTTGCACAGTCTGGACGTTTCTTTGGGCCGTACTCATAATTTGTTTCAAATTATTTGTCTTATCTTCTATGGTGGTTGGTGGGTTTGGGTATTGGGTAAGGCAGTCCCACGGAAGCATAATTTCTCGCCCCAGATGCAATTTTTCCGGAGTATACTGAGTGGAGTCTTGGATGGTTGATCGGATGGCCAGTGCTAATTGTTGTAGACGGCGCCCGTACCCGGAAGAGCTATCCCAGTGAATAATGTCTTATCTACATAATAATTGCCACTGAACTGATATGTGAAACTCTGTATTGAATGCAAAAAACAGTAAGTGCACATCCTTCTCTATTTCTTTTTAATGATTTTCTAAAAGTATAAAGATACTTTTGCGACTAATGGCGCACACATTGAAATGTTACAAGCATTGTCAAGAAACTTTGATCCTTTCTGTATTGAATGCAAAAAACCGTAAGTGCACATCCTTCTCTATTTCTTTTTAATGATTTTCTAAAAGTATAAAGATACTTTTCTGTATTGAAAACAAAAATCCGTAAGTGCACATCCTTCTCTATTTCTTTTTAATGATTTTCTAAAAGTATAAAGATACTTTTCGGACACCCTGTATTATAAACAATAATTTTATATTTGATCTTATTATTTATATACCTTATTATAAATAAGAATGACTATAAGATTTATAATAATATATATTTGTGTATTATTATAATGCATACAGTCATGGAATTTTTAATAGTCTATATATTTTAATTGTATAAAATTTATAAAATGTATGAATAAACGTGAATACTTTGGAGAATAAAATTTTCATGAATTGCATTTGCATACGTTAGGATAGATGCTAATTTTTTCAATGGTCATATTTATAAAAAAACTTAACAGCAAAAAAAAATATTAATTACAGTTTCAAGACTTTATGACTTAATGTTTTGTTCTGTTTTTACAGATATAATTATACTAATAAGGTTTTCTCTAACTAAACTAAATTCTGTTTGAAATATAATAGAACTATTGTTAAACATGATTAAGAAAACAAGAAAAATGGCTTTTTTAATACTATACTTTATTAAATAGTATTATTTACAAAGTAGTATTATTTATTGCTGTATTATTACAAAATTATTATTATTTTCTAATCAAGATTTAGAACATCATTAATTAAATAATTTATTTTATAAAAAAATACATATTAATTAGAATATAATATTTAGAGCTTTTTTACTTCTTTAAAACTTTATATATATTCGTTTATAAAATACTATATGTATAATAAATACTATAAATGAAAAAAATTAGATTTATTTTTGTGCTTTGTATGTTTTATATACGGATTTCTGCAAAATTGCGTTGCTGCCTTTACAATCATTTTTGCAGTACTGCAAATCTGTTTAAATAATTAATAAATTTAAATTTAAATAGGTGGTTTAATTTTTGCTAATAATTGTACAATATTTCTCCTGAAAAAATCGTGACGTGCTTTCAAATAACAAAGTAACAAACACATAATAAAAACGAATATGTCTCATTTAAATTCCATGATATTTTAAGTAAAAATATTTATAATGGGAAAATTTTATCATTAAATCGAAATATTTCAGATAAAACTCGTGTTTTCGGTTGTATTCTTTCATTAATGTTTCAAATGAATCTAAATATTACAACCGATACATTCAAGAAAAGTATTTTTGCAAATTTTTTTTAATGACAGACAACTTTTTTAATTTTTTATCCCTTTCTCTGGGAGTTGTTTCTAAACTTTCCTTCGAATGCCACTCGTGGTCCGAAAAATGGCGCAAGGCGGGCAAGAACCCAGATGGTCCTGCGTTTATATAGAGTCCCACTCAGGCTCTAGGGATGGACATGGGTACCGCCAAGACAAACCTGATTTCTTACAGGGACCAGCAAGTGAACCCCTTCGTATAAGGATGTAGGCAACTGCCAATTGGTACGAGATGACCTCTATAAGGTGCCTTTAAACCACACGAAAAATATATCCATCATATTTTGTTCACAGGAGAAATGATACACAATTGCATGTAAACAGTTTTTACAGTACTGAACATCAGTAGCATCAAGCCATAATAGTGCAAACTGTAGTCGTTAATTAGGAAATACAATGAAAGAACGGCATTTTAATATATAAAATATCTTTTAAAGTAGGAATTGAACTATATATTGATTGTTTAAATTAAAAATCATTTCAAAATGTTCTTTAAAAGAATCGAAACGAACGTGAGGTCAGCTAGTAATTGCATTTGACTATTCAATCATTATAGTGGAGCTTCCTGGTCGTTGTGTTGCAATGCTATTGTGTCTCGAAAAGCATTTTAGTGTGTCACGAATAATTCTATGATTCAAATAAAAAAAATTGATAACTATGAAAAATTAAAGATTTTCAATTAAATGAACGAAGAAAATAAAATTTTCTAAATACATCGAAGTCAGTATTAAGTCTATGGCATCCTATAGCAACCAGAGTAGAGTCTTAACGAGTATTAGCACTCGCCAAGCCGCCTTTGATGTTGTGCTCTCTCAGAGTAGGCGGAGCTTAACACCAGTTCTCCGCAGTCGCCATTTTGTCATGGGGTCAGAGCCACACTGGCTACTGTTATTAGATCATTAGCATTTAATGTAGGAAATTTTTGGATTAATTGAAACGGTTTTCGCGTAATTTTTATGGAAGAAATAGTTTTATAAGCGTATAAAAAAATTGTTACAGGTAAAATCGACGTTAAATTCAATACGATCATAGCCTTACATTTTCAGAAATTGCTATAATTGAAGGGGCAAAAACAATTGTAATAAAAATGTGTCAATCTTTCAATTACAACTCACAATTCTTTCTAATCATTAACTGTACTGTTTGCTCATAATGCACAGGTATACATTATTTATATAACATAAAAATAATGAAAACAGCAAAACTAGAAGTTTAAATGAAACTGCATTTTTAATATATTCAAACTATCTCAGAAAATATTTCCAAATATTTAAATAATATTTATTGGCACAAAAAGAATAAAAATAATTTAAATACTATAATAAATGCAAAAAAAAAAAAAATATCACTATTCCAATTGTAATATACAGGATGATTCAAAAAGATTGTGCCAAAATTTACAGACCTGTAGAGGATAAAATTCCGAATAAAAAGTTTAGCGTTTTTGATTCGAGACTCTGTTTAAAAGATATAAGGTGCGATTGTTTTGTGACATTATTTCCGATCCAGTCAAAAAATTTTTTTAAATTTGTTTATTTGCATTTTTAAAATCATCTATAAATTTTAACTACTTAAAAACTATCCTAAAAATTTAAAGTATCTAGAACAAATTTTTTTTTTTATTTTATTTGTGCTTGTTCTAACCTCAATCTCAAAGATCAGTAAGATCTTTTATGATTTCTATATATTAATGAGAATAATTTAATGAAAAATTATTTATTTAAGTAAAACTTATAAAAAAATTAATAAATTCTTTCCAGAAACAGAATTAAATTATATATATTCCTGTAATTATAGTGTTGACTGAAATTTTTCGGAAATAGAAAGCTTCTATTAATAATTGCTAAAAAATATTAAAACTATAAAAAATATAAAATTGTAAATAGTCTAATCTATAATTTAATAGGAGAATAGCAACACTAAGTATCTTTTAAAACTTATTATTATAATAAAGTTACATCCGTGATAAAATGTTTAAAAAATTGTTGTTTTTTATCTTTTTTGTTCAACTCCTTATTAAAATAATAAAAAATGATTTACGCTCTTCTTTGAGACAGTTCAAATTAAATGATTTAAATATTTTGTCCATAAGGAGTCATTTATTTAATTCTTTAAATACATGTGATATTATTAACCAGCTTGCCAAAGAAAAACGTAGGGAAAATAAATATTTAAGTTATACATATAATAACTTATTTTTGTTTATATAAGTAATTTAGTTTTGTATGAATTTTATATTTTTATTTGTTTATTGGTAATATATTGACTTTTTCTAGTGCTGGAACTTTTGTAAAACTTCACCGGTCACCCAGCTCCCACTTACCCTCCCGTGGGAGCTATAGCTTGTGACCCTACAGGAATATGGCGGATGCAGACATGCGCATTGAAAAATAGTGACCCGATATACTGCTGAGTGCTACTACTTCTTAAACCTCTACTCTGTAGCAACCTTATTACTTATAGGATTACTATATTCTCCCATAGACTCAATACTGACTTCCGATGCTGTCGTCAGATATAATTGGAAATCGTGCATTATTTTGTATTGATATTCAATAAAATTTACTACTACTACATTGTAATAAAACAGAAAAATCATTTTATTTTTGAATGGATTGTTGTTAAATTTAATGGTAGGTCGATATTTATCATGACTTTGAAAAAAAGTTATTAATAAAAAGCATTAATGTTAACTTTATTCGACAGATGGCGCTCTACGAAACATCCTAAATAAATTACGAAATTATTTTATTTCCATGTAAAATAATTTAAATAAATACGCATAAAATATTTTTACACTTTTATTTATTTAAAATTTCCTTACATATTTTACAAAATCCATTAAAAATAATTTAAAAAAACACAAGCGACCTATCAAATGCCCATTCTGAGAATATCATTACCGAATTTTTTTTTTAAAGATAATATTTAATACTATACAAAGTCATAGGTAGTTTCGTATACCGTCAACACAAATTACTACACTGGACGCCATTTTGAGTACAGATGCAACTTTTGCAGTCACTACCGAGTTCAAACACTTCTTCGTTTAGTTTATAGTACTTTCCATATATGTTACAACCTATTAAAAAATCATATATAATGGCACGTTGTTATTGATAACTGAAAGTTAATCTTTAAAACTTACCAGAAACACGTAATAAAGCCCAAAGATCGGATTTGCTGTCTTCATTCGGTAATTCTGTGACTACTTTTTCTTCTGTGATTTTCCACGAGTTCGTGGTAGTTTCCATCTCCTGTTCCCTGTCTGTAATTGAAATATCACTGGTTGCTATTGTCGAAGTATAAGTTTCTATGGTACTTTCGATAGGTTCAGTGGCATCCGTAATCTCAATATTTGTGGTTATGTGTGGTGCAGTTGAATCTATTCTCGACTGATCGGATATAGAAATTATTTCTGGAGAAGTTTCTATTAATTTTTCTGTTGTTTGTTCTGAATTTTCACCTAGAGAAATAGAAAATAAAATGAATGGAAGTAAAAATAAAACAGAAATTTAATTGCATACTTTCATATGAATTTTCAAAGTACAAAGTTAAATTATATTTACCACATATAAATCTGGGACAACAAAATTCCGGAAGATAGTTTTCTTTGCAATTTGCCATCGGTGGTTGCGGACATTTTTGCCTCTGACAGAGTTCTTCACCATAAAAACATCTACAGAGTAGGCACGGATCATTTTTTCCTATCAGTTCTCCATTTATGTATACTTTGTTACTGATGAAGCAATGGCCTAGAATACCAAACTCCTATGATTCATTTTACATAAAATCACTTGAGAAAACCAGTATTTAAAATATTTACCTGTAATTATATCTACCGTTGTTGATGGCTTAAGAACCTGAGTTCTATTTCTAGTACGTTGAACGTAAGGATGACTGGTAATAGCATCCTGTGCGAGAAATGGTATCACTTCCATAACTTGACTAAATCTTTCTCTATTATCTTTCTGGCGCGGTCTTTTCTTGTCATCTAATTTTGTAGATTCGTCATCCTCTGTTAAAGGTGTCACATCAGGTTCACTATACCATATATTTTTAGGACTACTCTCCGTGGTAAATACTGTAGTCGTAGAATCAGTAAACGTCGAATTCTTCTCTGTAGTTTCTTCTTCTTCTTTAAAAGATTTTCCACCATCAATATGTCTAGTATATCTTTCGGCTATCGTAATTTCGGTGCTAGACAGAATATCTTGTTCGGTGAAACGAATTTTCTCTGATGAATTGTCAATATTGAAATATTGTGAACTAGGTTCGAGATCTATAGAAGTTGTATTTTCTAATTCAATAGTGACGTTTGAATTTAAATCCTCGTCTATCTCTTTAATTAAACTTTCTTCGCTCTCAGACATATTTGTATTTTTTGAATCTAAAACTGAACTAGAAACAGGTGGCTCTTGAAATTCTGAATTCTCCGAAGCAGAATGAGATCTTTCACGCCCTGAAGCACGTCTAGGAATCATACTCAGTCTGTGTTTATTATTATAAATGTAACGTTCGTGCAGGTCCTTATATAGTATGGGACGTTGTAAAAAGGAATGAAAAGGACCTTTACTTGAAGATTTCATGTTATGGTTAAGAAGAGAGGCTTCAGATATTCTGCGTCGCAAATTTTCTGCAAAATCGGGTAAATAAATAATCCTATCGTTCTCTCGAATTGATGGTAACGGAATATCTAATTCTGCTCTTTCTTCGGGTACATCAGAATTATCAATGTTATCATATTCTATCGATGATTTAGTATGTTCTTCAATACTATGTGTTTGATTTTCAGTTGTATTTAATTCTTCTGTATCATTTATAATAGGTAAAATAGTAATTTCTTCTTCTTTAAATTCGGGTTTTATTTCTAAATCATTAGCGGGAATTTGGGTAAAATCTATTAAATAAAGTTATTTTTTAAAATTATAAATCTATTGAAGTTATTTAGTAATAAAAAAATAAACTTACTACACTTATATTGAAGAGGACAACAATGTCCTTCAGGGATAACAGGTTGACAACCATCCATCGCTGGAGAGCATGTTACAGAGGTGCATAACACTTTTCCTTCTGAAGAACAATAACACGTTTGACAATGTGTAATGCTTGGAACTGGATCTCCAACTTTGTATACAATACCATCGAGTTGACAGACTAAAATAGATGAAATTATTAATTTTTACTTTTAACAGAAATATTTCATAATTATCTTCATATCTTCATAAAATATGCAAATTACGATGATTTCTGATATATTTAAATGCAGGTTTTTATTTATTTATTTATTTATTTGTTATTTTAATTACAAGAGGAAAAAATTATGTTCTTGCTTCTATAGCGTACGATATTTAGTAAAAAATGCTGCACTATATGTTTGTTATTCACCTGGTTGTGTTGTTTTAAAAGGCATTTCTGTTGATGTTTCACTAGTTGCGCTTGGTGTTGTTGTTGTAGTTGTAGTTGTTGTCGAAGTAGTAGTTGTAGTAGAAGTCGTTGTTGATGATGTGTAGCGAAATATTTTATTCTTCTCACCTATATGATTCAAAAAAGAAAATGATTACAGTCATTGATATTCTTAATCTTATGATCTAAAAGAGACTCACTTACTACACATATATCTCGTTGGGCAGCAAGTATATTGACTAAAATATCGGGGACTGCATCCTTCTATAGATAAATGGCATTTCGGGCGAATACACATCTGTTTACCTCGAATACAGTAACAGTATTCACAAAAGGAGGAAGACATCATCGCAGATCCTTCAGCATAGATACTGCCATTGACGTAACAACCTGAAATATAAAATTTCTCGGATTAAAAAGGATGTTTAGCAGAATTATTATTGAATTTTACTTTACGCTATTTAGAAAATACATATAATATAAAAAAAATCATCTAAGTTTTAAAATATTCAGAATATTTAAACCAAAAATATTTCTGTTTTGACTTTCATTTTTAAACTGTTTTTGATGTTCTATAAGCATTCGCTCAAGCATCAAAGCATGCAGTTAAGATATCTAGGAATAAGCGAAAGTACTACTTTTTCTAGAAGGGAAGCCAACCATGGATATCCAAGGACTGAAATTTGGACAAAGACACGTGTTTCTTCTGCGCTTTTGCCTAATTGACTGGAACACCATCACAGGTTAATGTCACGGTGAACGCCCAGATGTTTGCACAAAATTTTCTACATTCTAGAAATGTATGAAATTTTGATTGACGATTACTCACCTCCCGAAATAGCATTGATATGGTTTAAATCGGATGGAATTTCCGTCGATGTAACCAACATTAAACTGTCTGAAGTTAACATTTTTGACATTTTTTCTCTATATGGCGTTACAGTTGTTCTTATAGTAGTAGTGCTCTCTGATGTAGTCGGTAAATGCACTGTGTAGGAGGTAGCTACCTCGATTTCTTCCGCTTTTTTATACACGGGAACTGGATCATTCATAGTTCTACCGGAAAAATGCGATTTGATAATAAGCGATTCATTTTTCTTGTTTGACTTAATACTATCTGAAAAATTAGTAAAAATATCATAAATTTATGGAAAATATATAAATATATTAATTTATAGTTTGATAGATGTTTCTGATATAATAAAAGTTTTAAAATAACACTGTTACCTACTGCAAATCATAGTTGCACAGCAATCTGATGGTTCTTTATTAGCGAAACAATCTGCAGAAGGTGGTACAAGAGTAGGGCAAACTCTTAAATAACAAATTAATACACCACGGGTGCAGGTGCAGTTTAAACATGGTTCTGCAGTCTGCACAAGTTGCCCATGCTCGTATTGTCCGTCGCGATACCTACAACCTAAAAAAAATTATGGTAAAAATAACAAAAAATAATTTTATATTAACCATATAGCCCAAATAATATTTTATTAATTATCAATTTAATAAATAAGATTAATAATTTAAATTCAGAATAATTATTTTTATAAATTCGGAAAAGAATTTTTCCTATAAAAGCGAACTTGGGGGAGGCCAAATTGGGTAGTGAGAAGTGAAACTTTAGTTGGGAAAACAGTTTTCTGTTTGTTCTCTTCTACAGAATCATTGCTGGAAACACGATCCACTCGATCTATTAACAGGGGTTATTTTAATCTAAATTTTTTAAATAAAGAAAATTGACACTCTAAATTCTCCTAGGAATAATATTTGGATAATACAACGATCATTTTTAAATTATGTTAATTAAATGGCCTATTATTTGCATTGATCAGTTTCAAAGGTTATTTTTAAACTTAGAACTTGATACATTAAAAAATATTAAGCCAGATTAAAAAGCTTATATCTTTATATTGAATAGATTAACAACAAATATAAATTATCGAGATTTTTTTTTATATACAGTACAGTACAATATTTGAAATTTTAAGTTAGAATGTTTGAATTGTCTTTATTTTCTATAAAAAATATATAAAACTTGATTATTTAATTGCTATCTAACTTAAAATTTACATAATTACTTTATATAATTTTTGATCGAATTTTTTAATCTGTAAAAATATTCGAAACATAAAAAGATAAAGAATCATTCATTTTCTTGAAATCTTAAAAAAAAATATTTGATGATACTGAAGATCAGATTTTAATCACAATGATTTATTGAAATAAAAGACCAATAGCTTGATTTTTCTGATAAGATACTTTGATAATAATTTCCATTTTCATTTTTTTTTAAATTTAAATTTATAATTTATTTGTTATTTTATCAAAATTAAACAATTTTAAACTCTTTAGGTATCATTAAATATAATTAAAAGATCGTTAATACTATAATTATTATAAACTTTTGTAATGTAATATATGTTATTATTTTATATATCATATTATACGTATAAGTATATAGGAAAGCATATATAATATTAGAAATTAAGGTATTAATGCAGTATTTATGAAATTTGTGTCATGATCATGAATAAATTTACATATTATACTTTTAGCTAAACGAGTTTGTCGTAGCCTTAGGGATGAATTTTAGAAATTTCTAAATATAAATTATTATAACACTAGCCAGAATACCTGAAGTTTCTCGGGTATTTCAGGCACATAATACAGATTATGTGACGACTCTTACTTTGTCATAAAGTCAGTCCCCTTAGTAGTAATAAAAAAATTTTAAATTAATTTAGGATTATTTATAGATTAAGTTAGTGTGAATTAAAACGCCGAATCACACTGATACATTCGGTAGTGACCACTATTTGAATCCATCATAGGCCAGCCGAAACCCTTGAGAAGGCTAAAGATAGATTCAATGGATCTTGGCCTAGACGCCCCCAATTTGTAAGTTGACAATGAACCTTGCAAAAGTATCATTGAAATCCGCGTTTTAATTCACTAATCTAATCTATAAATACATTTAATTTAAAATTTTCCTATTACTAGATAGAGGACTGATTTTATAATGGAGTAAGAGTTGTGACGTAAACTATATTTTGTGCCAGAAATATCTGAGAAACTTCAGGTACTCTGGCTAATATTATTATAATTTCTACCTAAGAAATTTTTTAAAATTCATCCCTAAGGCTATGACAAATTTATTTAGCTAAAACTATAATATGGACAGAAATATCTGAGAAACTTCAGGTACTCTGGCTATTATTATTATAATTTCTACCTAAGAATTTTTTAAAATTCATCCCTAAGGCTATGACAAATTTATTTAGCTAAAACTATAATATGTGAATTTATTCATGATCATGAAATAAATTTTATAAATATTGTATTAATATTATAAAAGTACAGTAGCATAATATAAATATTTTCATACATAAAATTATTTATTATTTTTGGAATAGGTAATTAAAGATTTCTTCAATAGGAAGTTATTTGTAATATTATATATATAACATATAATATTATATTGCCTTCCTATATACTTTTATAATATGTGTTATATTATAAAAGTTTATAATATAATAGCCAGCATATTTATCACAATGACGTCATCACGGCGATGACATAACTTATCCTTTTGTACGTCATCGTGTCGTCATGATTCAATAATGCTTTTATGACGTCACCTATTGTTGTGTCACCATAACGTTATATATGCGCGAATATGACGTCGTTCTGAATTCGAACATAATTCTGAAAGATTTATATGAATGTATTTTTTGTTGGGCCCAAAAAGCCCCATCCCTGAGGCGATCTCGATGGAAGGTAGTCTATTTTACCTGCAGACTGGCGGAAATTTGTTAGGCCAAGTTTGCTCCCGAGAGATCAAACGCGACCTATGCGGGACAGACAAACACACAGACATATATAGTATAAATTTGCAACAAAATTTACTATAAGAATTTCTTCTTTTTAAGCCATTTAAATTCATACTTTTTTTAAATTTTATCTAACTTTATATTAATATTGTATAGAATTATTTTTAAGGGTTTCTAGTTTTTTTTTACTATTGAATTGTTGTTTCATTTATATTTTTTTGTTTGTAATCTTTTTTTAATTCGCGATTCCATTGATAGTCACAAGAATAAAGATAAATTATATAAAATTTTAGATTTAAATATATTACGCAAACAGAAAATTTTATTCACGTTTGACATATTTTATTAATATATAAATATATATAATAAAATATTTTTTAAACGAGATGAATTATTAAGTAAAAACGCGTTAGTTTCTGAGGTTATGAGGCCCTTAGAGGGCATCTGGTTTTGATGCGTAGAGTTTCACATACCAGAACAACATTGTCCCAGTAACCTGGTCTTGTCCTTGAACTTGACTTTATAAGTGAAAGGGTCTACTTACCTAACTCGGCAGTTGGGACAAAGCTTTGACTGTTCTGTCCTTCAAATAAGGGACCTGTAACAGGTTAGACAGGGTAAGAAATGCTTACTCTTCATTTACATAGTTTAGTTTATCATTGCAACCTTAACAACAATCTACATCTGGAATGCGTGGTATTTTTGGTATTAATGTTCGCAACCAATAAAATATTTTATTTTTCATCCACACTTTCTAAATTTCTTTGGATATCTTAATTCGTTTTTAAATAAACGTAGTTTTAGGAAAATATTTATTTGTAATTTTCATTTTTTCTTACAAAGATATAAAAATAACTTTATATAATTATGAGATTATTAAAATACAGTTTTTTTTATTTACAACTACTACTTGATTCCTGATGATGTGAATCTGCCATCCATGGAATCTGCTAAAATTTGTAGCCTTGGAGACAAATTACTCGAAACTATCTTCATTAAAAATTACAGATGTTCATCAGTCAATCAATTTCTTTTGTAAGATTTATTAATTTTCATCTCCGAAAAGACCTGCTTGCATATGTATGTACTTCAAAATAGTGCAATTATTTTCATGACAAAATTTCATGAGGGATGATTCATAGATGCACAGTAACAAGAATGAAAGTGGGAGTAGTTACTGATAACACAGTGCAGGATCTGGATTCAAATCTGGATCCCATACCTCCAGTTTTTCAGGAGGGGTCCAGGCCTGGTCTGTTGAACTCCATTCTTCAACTTTCCGGTTGACCCCATCATGGATGTTGGCCAGCCTGTGATGGGCTCTACAAGTGGCACCACTAGATAAAGTATATCCCTTGTGGAATATGGTGGCTTAACTACAATAATCCAATCTAACTTAATCTAAGTACAGTATGCTTTAAAATTTTACATTGTTATTTTATTAACATTAAACCATAATAATTTTCTGACTATAATAGGTTTTTAAACAAATAACTAAAACATCACATTGTATAAAATTGCTTTGCAGGCCTGATTTGGCCAGCCAGTTTGAGACTACTACTGGTCTAATATAGAAGATTATCCTTTTTATGTTTAGTTCCAGTAAGAATTTTTTATTATGATAGAGTTTTCTAATAAAGACTGGTAGTAGGAAATTCGTAAATTTAGGGCATTTATGTTCAGACTTATGATCTCAAGGCTCAAATTGAACCCTGTCATAGGTTGAGAACTATCTAATATATTCAGATCTTTGTAAACCTCAATAATATAAAATATTGCCCAGTATGTTGATTGTTTTATTAGCATCATATAATAATTTTGAAGATTATTTTGTGAAAACAATTTTCTTTGTAATTATTGTCATAATGTTTTGTTCCAACTATGTTTAAATTATCTGTAACTCTTCTGTCAAATTGGGAAAATTATAAATACAGTCAAACCTCTTTAAGCCGCCCCTCTATAAACCGCCACCCTCGTTATTTGATATATGAGCTTTATCACAAAAAATGCATAAGATCAGTCATCAAAATGGGAATTACTTTCAAAAAAGCATATTTCTATATGAATCTTCTATAAAAATATTTTAGTGAGTAGTTTCGTGTAGATTTAAAAAACAATCATAAAACCACAGATTTTACTATATGGATTATGAAAATTAATTTTAAAAAAACAAGAAAATGGCATTAAATAACTTGAATATTTTTATAAACATAAAGAGATGTAGGAAAAATTAAGCTAAATGAGGTAAAATAAAATGAACAGATAATGTTATATATTTATAATAAAAAAATTATATAAACAGTTAATGAGAAATATATTATGAAATATTTAAACATTATTATTTAAAAAATACACTTTATAACAAAATAATTTATTCATATTGCACAAAAAAGAATTAAAGTTAAAATAAAGAAAACTAAAACTTTTATTAGTAGAAAAATTATACTGAATAAATGAAACAAAGATTGTATAAATCTGATATTATTGAAAGCAATTTCTTTATCCATCTGTAGAAATTGTAATAAATTTCTTTTTAATATAAAGCTTTATATTAAAACATAATCTATTATATTTGTACAACTGTTTATTTCAGAAACAGTTTTTAAATTTATGACAAAAGTATATAGTTGAAATAAAATTTATATTATATTTAAGATAATAAATATATCTAAGATTCTATACTAAATCTTGAAATATATTTTTTTTATTATGAAATATCATTAATATACATTGCAAGGAAATATAGTAATTGCATTGCTTTTAAATTGCATTACATTTATTAAAGAAATTAAATTCAAAATGATTTTTTGATATTATTGTCCATTTATTTTTAAAATATTTTTTATTAATTTTAAACATTCAATAAGAAATAATAGGAAATAAAAAAACTATGATAAATTAATAAAATAAAAGTATTTAATATTTTTAATTCATTGTAATTAATTAATTTTCTCATAAATATCAGCAGATAATATATAGAAAAACAAAATTTGAGCATAAGACTAATTGAATTTTATTTGGTTACATTTATTCAGTTAGTACAATACCTACAAGAATATTAAATAAAATTGATGCTATGATAATAATAATAGAAAATACTGAAATGGAAAAAACTATTTTAATTTAAAAGAAATGCTATTTTTAAAAATATCTGGTTAAAATTTGCACAGATATTTATACTTAGAGATTAACTGTTGTAAAGGATTGAAAGAAGTAATTATTTATTTAAAAATTTACTTACTAATTAAAGTCTTAATTGAGTTTTCAGAATAAATTATGATAAATTTTAAATTTTTCACTGAATGATTATCTAAGATAAAATATTTAAAATAATCTATTAATTCAATCTTTCATAATAAATACAAAGCACTATTTAAAAAAATTGATTAAATTAATAATTTATTATTATTCTACTACAGTTCCCAGATCTCTTTTAATCACAAAGATTCCTTTGAGGCAATTCAATTGAAGGTACAAATTCATATATATTGGAATATTAGCAAAATGAAAAAATATTCATTATTTTATTGATTCAAAATATTAAGACAATATAGTAAATATCTTTCCACAGCAATATACAAAAAATCTGGCACCAAATATATATGCTAATATACATATTGTAATTTAGATTTTTTTTAAATATTTTTACACCTTAAACTTCATGCACTATTTTCAACAATAAACTATTTAATTTTATTAAGAAAATGATATTATTTATAATTTTAATAAATACTAATTTCGATTGTAATTATTAATAAAATCTAGAATCAATCAATTATCAATTCCAAGATCCAATTTGTTTTATTAGGATGATCAAATTCATCCCACTGACCTATAACCACAAATATCTTTTAATCCTACAGCTAACTTCTTCATGAATAAGATCTGTTCAAAATAAAATCCTAATTGATTCATCATCTAACACTCCTTGAACTGATTCATCATTATTAAATATTTAACTAAATAGTCTAATAATATATGTAACTATTTTTATGACAGTAGTAATAAAAGATAAAAACCATAATTATGTAGCATAATAGTTCTTCTCATGTATAACTCATATAAAAAATTAATAATAATAAAATAATTCATGATAGAGCTTGTTTTCACTCACAAATAATGATTTCACATTTAGTATAAATTAAATATCATCTTAATCCTATTTATTCTCCTGTTAATAAACAGTATTTACAATAAAGTTAACAAATGATAATTTCTGATATTTATTTAAAATAGCACTCAATCTAATACCTATGAGAATATCCTTTGAGAAATGTTATAGAATTTAGAACTGATGAATAAGGACTTTTTTAATTTCAATATAAATATACTGCAAGATTTTCTATTTCTATATTAATGGAATTTCAATTTACTCATTATTATTATTATTATTACAAAAAAATGTTTGATAATACAGTATAAATAAAATTAAAAAAACTGTTTGATAATACAGTATTTCTAATATCAATATTTTATTTGTTTATATAACTATTATTTGTTTGTAAAAAATTAGAATAAATAAATTTGTTTATGAAATATTAAAATTAACAACAACAAAAATTAATTAATACAAAAATTAATTAATTTGCTATTATTATTATTAAATTAATAATTTTCAAAATGATACAAGAATTGAATTATCTAATCCTCAAAGTTGAGAAGAAAGATTATTTTTCCAAGAAAGATATTTTAAATATTGTCTTTCAAATTATTAACTTATAGGATTCCTATTATCTTTAATCACTTAATTTGAAAATAATGCTAAAAGATGATCATAGCAATTTATCTCTGTCAATACATAACTAGTAATTATTACTTGCCAGCTCTTACATAGATACATCCTTTATGAATAATGGTAACAACAATTATTCAAAATCTTTGCTTTACTTTTTATCCTTTAATATCTACAAAGCATTATTATTAGATTTTTTTAAATAAAATAAAATCAAAATTCCAAAAATAAAATAATACAAAAATATGTAGATTTTGTGATATTCATAAAAAAATATATATTTTCTGCATATATAAAAAATATATTTTCTGAATATATTTCTGCATAAAATATATAAGAAATTATCATTATTTTTTAATGATTAAAATAAACTATCAAATTATCAAGTTAGGTAAACAAAAAAAAAAATATTTTAGACAATTATATCAAGTTAAATATAGTGCAATTCCTCAATCAAATTATAAATTACATAGGAGCAAGTAAAATAATAAAAAATTTAAGTTTTCTCCAGAGTAATTTAATATCTATTAGTTTTACAAATTAAAATCATCATTAAATGTCTCCCACAGCAATTTGACGCAGAACGAGAATTTCAAATCGTAAAGGAACCATTTTTCGATCTAGAACTCGAGTTAGTAACTGTCTGAAATTTTATAACACATATAATATCGGATGTCACTTAAAAGCAGTATAACTACGTTATATTTAACCCTTCTACTACTCTACTGTGTTACATAACATTTATCACTCATATAATATTTATAACTAAGTAACGTAATATAACTATCTGTAACAGCATTTTCATTGAGATCCGTAACAAAAATATCATTTCGTTAAAGAGGACTATCACATAACCAAGAAGTGTTTCGAAAAAGAGAATCTGTCCCGATCGCCATCTCCGGATGAATGTAAGAATACGAACGTAAATGACTTATTTATAGCTTTACGTATAAAAATCTGTTCAGATTTATTTCATGCACAGAGAAATGCTATAAAAAAACTAACCTTTTCGAAGCATTGTTTACGTTCTTCGATAAGAGGAGACGTCAATCGCTAGCTGCCATCACCATCCACACAAAAACAACCGGTGGCCGACGACGAGATCAATCCCCACACACACGTGAGTCTCTCTTGTCAAGGGAGATTTAAGCGCTAGCAAAAGCAATAACAGTCTTTCCAAAGTAATATTCGGATTCTTAATGTTTGCGTTATATATCTTTAAAACTTCTTTACAGTTATTTCTAAAGTCTTTCTATGTACAAACAATGAAAAATTAATAAGCGCAAATTAAGAGAAACTGTTCTAAAACTTTCCCGATATATATATATATATATATTTAATTTACAAGAATGTACTCGACAACGCCGGGTATTACTGCTAGTATTTTATAAAGCAAGAATGAACATGTGCACAAGACCAATTCAATTAACTGTACTGTATTCTGTTCATGAACTTACCATCTTGTTTAAGTTGATCCGTTATTCTATCCCAAGTATTATTTTTTAATATTTTGTCATGATATTCTTTTCGGGATTTGTCGTAAAGACAAACGTTTTCACCAACCAAATTTATAAGTATTTTATCATTTATCACCATGTTTTTCAAAGCTCTCGTTTACAACAAAGTAGTTTCTTATTGGCTATCGATTGGTGACGTCAATCCATAAGGATCCGTATCCAGCATAAAGTAGGATAGAGGTCTAGTCGGATCCGTTCCGTGATTTTGCTGTCTGTAAACAGGCCATTGCTAAGATACCAGCTATATGGATCCGTTTTGCTGGACGAAATCGTATAGTGGAAACCGCGCCTAAGTCATAGCTTATTTAAATTGATTGCATTCGATTCGGAATAATAAGATACATCCTCGTTTTAAATATCCGATTATCTATAAAAGTTTTGCAGAAAATCATAATGTTTAAATAATTGCATTCGATTCGGAATGATAAGATACATCTAAAATCGTTTAAAATGCCGATTATCTATAAAAGTTTTGCAGAAATTCGTTAAGAAACGTGGTTTTGAACCCCAACTTTGGAGCCCCATAACTTGAGAATGGGGCTTTTGTGTGATTTCAAACCCCAACTTTGGAGCCCCATAACTTGAGAACGGGGCTTTTGGGATTTCGAGCCCCATAACTTGAGTACGGGGCTTTTGTCTCTCATAGGACCTTCACCAATGAACTCAGGAGCCTTTTCAACTTTGGAACCCCATAACTTGAGAACAGGGCTTTTGCCTATCATGGAACCTTCACCAATGAACTCGGGAACCTTTAATTATCGGGGTAAGATAAAGGGGGAACGAAATTCTGCTGGGATTTATAATACTGTTGTACCCCAGCAAGATTTGCAAGGTGCATTTTGATTGTCACTTATTAACGGAGGTAATTTTCGGAAAGTTATTGAATAGCCGAAAACACTTTCTAAATAAATTAGTTTAATTGTTACGTTTGTGCTTCAATCGATTTCAAGAATTTTTGGAAATATAAATGAAGAAGAAAAAAGATTGTTTGCAGTTTGCGTTGTTTTGTGCTGATTACATGTGGTTGTGGAGAATTTTGTGAACTTCTGAAATATTTTAGCATATGGTCTAGTAGCTGTTTATTGAAATGACGGGTGTTTATTTCGCTTCCTGAAAATAATGTTTGATTGTATATGTGACGTGATCGTTGTGAAAAGCACAATTCGCATACCAGGTGATACTTCACCTGATCGTGTTGTGAAAAACATATTTGCTGGTGAATTTATGCGAGTGTTTTTTGGAGAGGGGAAGGAGTGGGGGTTGGCAATCAGAATTTTTTTTTGGTGACTGGATTGTTGAAATTATTTTGAGCACTGATAATAACAATTTAAAGAACTTAAATATATGAGCAAACATACAAACATATGATATAAAATCACCCATCCCTGCAATAAGACTTATTCCTTTAATACCTCTGGACATTACAAGATAGATAAAATGGACTATTACAAATTTCTAATGTTATTTTGCTACCACTATCATCACTATCTTTCTCAGAATCTTCAATTTTAATAGTATGTAAACTCTTTCTTTACAATAATATAGTATTTTTTCGTATTGTAATCTTTATACCAAATTTTATTATGTATAGATTATTTGAAAAAAAATCCATATAAAACTAAAGAGAGAAGGAAATCTCTTGAAATGCATATTATACTTTTACAGATGGTTACAGAAATAAAATTATTTATTTATTGATTTTCATTTTCTGCTAAACCATTTCCTTTGGTACACTGCATGAATACTCATTTTTTAGAATTTCAACCCAAACCTACTGCTTTAAATATTTTAATATTCTTCAAAAATCCTTCCTTTAGCATGTTTGAAAATGGTTTTAACAACTTTGTGTCGTCCCATTTAACTGTAATGTAACAAGAAACCATTCTTTATGAGATGCTATATGTAAATCCTTAGTTTCCACATTTTTGTATTCCTTCAGCCTCATTGCTAAATTTCTTCCTGTTTAACTTATGTACAGGGTGCCCATGTTTCTATGGACCAGGCATTTTTTCGAAAACTATCGTGCATACATGAAAACTGTTAAACACGTGTCCTGTTACATTTTCCTTCCAAATTACAATCTATCATTAAAATTTTTTCTGTGCATCCTCTTGCGCAGCGTGGGCTTCAACTTTGTTTTCTCGAATGGAAGTGTATTCTTTTTCTAATGGAATCTGATTCTGTCAATTTTTTGTGGAATTTTCGTAGGAGAATTATTTTCCTATGACCGATATTTTAGGAGATATTTAGGAATAAAGGAACCATTCAAAAGGGCATAATTCTTGCCCACGTTTCTATGGACCAGGCATTTTTCTCGAAAACTATCCGGTATACGTGAAAACTGTAAAACACGTGTCCTGATACATTTTCCTTCCAAATTACAATCCATCTTTAATATTTTTTCTGCGCATCCTCTCACGCAGCGCATGCTTCAACTTTGTTTTCTCGAATGGAAGTATATTATTTTTCTAATGGAATCTGATTCTGCCAATTTTTTGTGGAATTTTTGTAGGAGAATTATTTTCCTATGACCAATATTTTAGGAGATATTTAGGAATAAGTAACCATTCAGAAAGGCATAATTTGATCTAAGATATTTCCAGTTTTAATGTTTTGTATTAAACAACTAATAATGTTCTGTCAGATTTTTACACTACAAAGAGAAACATGATAATATGAAGTAAGATATATTTGAAAACAGAAATAGTTCCCCGTTAGCAACAATGATTTGTCTCCAATGCTTGAGCAGACTATGGATCCCCATTCGTAGAATTCAGCAGAATATGAATCGAAGAACTTATCTAGTTCATGTATCACTTCATTGAGGATTTGGAACTGTCGTCCTTGTAGATGATTGTCTAATGAAAAAAACAAATGGTAATCCGAAGGTGCAATGACAGGAATATGGTGAGTGCATTAATGTTTCCAACAAAGTCCAATAATCAAAACTTAAAATTGTTCATAAATCAGCTCTATATGCAAGTTATTTCACAGATTTATTCACTGCATAACGTTTTCAGACTATTTTTTAGTCCCTCTTCAGTGCTATAGTCTATCTGCTACATTCTTTTTACAGAACAGAACAGTACTTTCTGAAAGTAATGTTCTGTTCTGTATCAAATTACAAATAATCATTTGGATGATTGCAATTGGCTACTTCTTCATATCAACCTGACTACGAAAATATTGTGAACTCCAAACAATGCCAAATTTCACATTAACTTTTTTTTTTAATCAACCAGCATTTCCTGTAACTTATGAGTCTGTAATAATCGGTTGTTTTTTCTATAACTTTAGTTTTCCAAAATAGAGAAATAAATATTTTATTTCAATATATTTGTTTTATTTGTTGAATTAAAATAATTAAAAGTGATAAATAAATATTTAAATACACAAATAAAGTTTTTAGGGCTGGGAGAGTGGGTCCTACGAAGTGAGTGAGTGCATTTAACTGCATAGTTGTACATAATGAGATATCAGGTTGAGGGAATGTGAATGTGATCTTTATAAGAGAGTAGATCGCCTAATAACTTAATATAGAAAAATAGCTTGTATAGTAAAAAAGGTTGAACACCACTGGTATATGCTCTACTCCTTACAATAAGGACCTCCAAAGGCAAGAGGAATATATTGGTGTAATGAAGAGACATTTTAAAGGCAGATTAAATGAACATGAAAACAATTTAAAAATAGAGAATATGAGACCTGTTTTGTGTAAAAGATTTTATGAACATGATATAGAGATTAATTGGCAGAAAGTAAAAGTCATAAAAACATGTTACACTACTAAAGAAGGACTGGTGATGAAGTAAGTCCCTTCAGATCTTGAAAAGGGGCAAGTTATAAATATGTTACTAATGAACATCGAAGTGACAACATTTCAACAACCTGGAAATATGAAGTAAAAATTGGCACTTAAAATTTTTTAATAACTTTGTCAGTTCCTGAATTGAGATCTCTCAACTCCTCCCTGCTTATTTATTTTTACAGTTCTATCTTACTCATTATATTGTTAGTCCAATAAGCATTTATTTTTAATTTAGTAAAATTCTTATTATAGTTTCAATGTTTTTGTTTGTTGATTTTAATATTTTAACATTAAGATATGTATTAAATACACATCTTAATGTTAATAGAGCATGCACACTGTTTTTGAATTTTTACATCTAGAACAAACTACCTTTTTTTAAACATCATCTATTCCTATATTTAGCCTTTGTAATTGAAGATGATTATTTCCTCTAACAAAAGCATTTCTGGAATTAAATGAAATATTTTAGATACTGCAAAAGTTTGAATATTTAACAGCACATAACAGTTAAGCATAAATAAAACAGATTTTAATAAAACAAACTTTTTCGATGACATCTTCAGTTGAGTATTATCAACTGAAGATGGTATGTAAAGTACTGAAAACGTTTTTGTTTTATAAAAATCTGTTTTATTTATGCTTAACTGCTGTGTGTGCTGTTAAATATTTAAACTTTTGCTGATTGAAGATAAGCACTTTTTTAGTATATGTTAGTTTGTTTAGATACTGCTGTTTAGTGCTTATTTTCTTAGAGTTTGCAAAATTGCAAATTTTAATGAATACCAGTAATATTAATTACAAACTAAACCTAACGATTCTAACGACTCTGCAGTCCAGAGTTTCGCCTGAGCTCAGGTCTTTAACTAATTTCCAAATAATCTAAATTTACTACCCAAATTATAGCCCTTGAAATTTTAATGGTAACTTTTTATGATTATAAAGAATTTAAACTAATTTTAGCGCCATCTCATAATTATTTTATGAGATGGCACTAAAATTAGTTGATGGCCGTTAAAATTTCAAGGGCTATAATTTGGCTAGTAAATGTAGATTATTTGGAATAAGTTTCCTTGATGTTTGTATTATATAATTTCTAAATTAAATATAAATAAATCCAAAACAATCTATCAAAAGTTAACATCTAACCGGCAAAACAAACAACTGGAAACTTACCGCTAAAAGTAGCGAATAAGTGTTAGATTGAAAATAATGAACAATGTTAGAAACTTATACTAAGAAATTGAAGAAATTCTCAAAACAAGTTAAATAATAAAAAATATAAATTTATTAGACCCAAAAACACTTACAAAAGTGTTAATTAAAGCTTTATTTAAACGATAATAAAGCAACAATCGATTAATCAACAAAACTTGTTTAATCCAACTCAAATATCAAAAATCTGATTATTCACAAGAAATAAACCTTAAATACTACTTAACTTCTAATACCTCCACCACCGATACAAAACTTCAAGCAGTTGCAGACCTTTCAAGAATTCGAATGTCACTTAGCCAACCTTACGTTGATACAACATCTCGTTGTGTCGTTGGCTATGTAAGCTTTTATACAGAGTGACTTACAGTCCCATGTAGCTTCATTTACATAAATTCGTGTAATAATATCAAATTTAATACTTACAGAGTTATCAATTCATGTCATCCTCTTTACAATTTAATTCAGGGTTGCAGAGTCGGAGTCGGGAGTCGGGGAGTCTGAGGTTTTTGGGTGGAGTCGGAGTCGGATTTTAAAACTGCCCAAAGTCGGGAGTTGGAGTCGGAAAAAACAACCAACTCCCAACTCCTTACGTTCCTACTTACCTAGGGCTAGAGCTATATATATCATTTCTAACTATTTAAGGCTAATGGTAGTAGTAGTAGTAGTAGTAGTAGTAGTAGTAGTAGTAGAATAGGGAGGGGCCTATTTAGCAGATAGTGACCATCATTGGTCTATTGTGCACCCCCAATCAACTCATCCCAAAAGAATCAACATTGGTTATTGTGCACCCCCAATCAAATCATCCCAGAAGAAGGCGTAGAATAGGGAGGGGCCTATTTCAGCCCAAGCACCGCGATCAACATTGGAAATAGGGAGGGGCCTATTTCAGCCCAAGCACTGCGACCAACATTGCCAGGGAGGGGCCTGTTTCAGCCCAAGCACTGCGACCAACATAGGTCTATTTGCACCCCTGATCAAATCATCCCAGAAGAAGGCCTGTCTTAAGAACAAACGACAGTATATTCTTCAATGGGACGGAAGCAGAAATCCTTGGGAACGAAAAATACATCCCCAAAAGATCACACCTAAGCCACGAAAGGGCCACACAAAAAGATCACGCCTAAGCCAAGAAAAAGCCACACATTCACACAAGATGTTGCCTAAGCCACGAAAGGGGCACACATTTACACACAAAATGTGAAGAGGAGTTTCCTCCTCATACTTACATCTTCTACACCCAAAGAGATCACGCCTAAGCCACGAAAGGGCCACACATTCACATAAAATGTAGAGGAGTTTCCTCCTCATACTGACATCTTCTACACATAGGACTATCAGCACCCCCCAATCAAGTGAAGATGTCTTCTAAGATGACAGTGCTCCCTGTTACAATCCTAACTTCATTTTTGTTCAGAGAAAGCAACTCTTTGCCTTGTAACAATCCTAACTTCATAGTTATTCAGAGAAAGCAACTCTTTTGGTTGGTTGAGCACAGCAACCCAATTTCGCCTGCCTAAGACCTGAAGTAGACCTCCAGAAAGCATGATGCTGTTCAGTGAAAGCAACTCTTTAGTTCACTGAGCAGAGCAACCCAAAATGAGAGCCTAGTGCCTAAGACCAGAGGTAGACCTCTAGAAAGCATGATGCTGAGTCGCCAACCAGTCCCTGACAACCCGCCTAAAGACATCCGAACCAATGCCCAGGACAGGCTCAGATCCAAAAAAGGGACAAGAAGCTCTTCCTCGGCGTGCTTATCAGCAACCTCATTACCCCCAATCTCCTTGTGTACTGGCACCCAAACCAGTTGTACCCTGTTCTTGGTGGCCAGTTTCCCAATGAGAAGGCGGTATTCCCAGACTAGTTTCGAAACAAATCGTGAATTATCAAGTGCTTTAAGAGCGGCCTGACTGTCAGATAGGATAAAAATATGTTTACCAACATAATCCCTATCAAGATTAATACTAACCCATGCAGAAATAGCAAAGATTTTTGCTTGAAAGACAGTGGCAAACCACCCAAGGGAAAAGGAATAAAACATCCGAGTCCCTTCGCAGCAAACCCC
>AYEL01085166.1:0-90135 GCA_000484575.1 Olivierus martensii
GTAGACCCAGGAAAGTGTACCCGAAAAAGTTCCTTTAAAGAGTCCCTGCAAGTACTAGTCATACTGCCGTTAGGCAGCTTAAGGGACCCAACCCTGCAATAATCCCCATTAGACATTATCTTCACAAGTCTGTATACCTCAGGTATATCCTCAATTCCCTGACAGTACCGTTTCCAGGAAGACCTTTTAGCCTTTCTAATGGCCTTGTTGTAACTGGTGAGAGCACTCCTATATGCGTCCCAATCACCAGTCCTCTTAGCTTTGTTAAAAAGCCGCCTCACATTACGTCTAAGACTGCCCAGCCGTTTGTTCCACCAAGGAACTCGCCTTGATGAGCGAGCAGTCCTGACAGGACAATTTTGATGGTAGGATAAGAGAATTGCCTGTTGAATCTGGTCAACAGTCATCTCTAAATCCACCACCGAGCAGAATCTGCTCTGAACACCTCCCAAGTTAAATTTAAGGTCTTCTCTAAAGGAAGCCCAATTAGTCCTGCGAGGGTCTCTATATGTGACCTGACTAGGTGCGATATCTTGTAAATTAAAGCAAATATATCTGTGATCCGAAGAAGAGAGCTCAACAGATACATGCCAGTTCTCAATTAGGTCAGAAAAAATACTGAGTCCCTAACGTTAGGTCAATGACCTCCCTCCTGTTAACGACAAAGGTAGGTTCATTACCTCTATTTAAAATAAACAGGTTAGTACCCATCAGAAACTCCAATAGGTGCTCCCCCCTACGGTTGGCGTCGCTACTACTACAAATCACATGATGAGAGTTAGCATTGACACCAACCAATAAATCAAAATGATTCTTATGACAAAATTCCACCAAAGATACAAATTCAGGCATTGGCGGAAGTTCATCACTATCATAAGGGAAATAAGCAGAGGAAATAATGAATTCCTTACCAGATCCCCTTCATTAATCTTCACCCGAACACCTGTAAGGTCCCTAGAACAAAAGTCCCAAACAGGTGATTCATAAATAAAATCGGAAATGTGTAGACCTACTTTTTTAACGAGTAAACGTGATTGTCAATATTATATGTATTATCTGTTAATATTAAATGTAAATGAGGCAATCTCCGATTTTTGTGAACACCAAATTATGTATTCTATGATAGTTTTGATTCATTTTGTATTGATATATATGTGATGATTACTTTGCAGCTAATCTCAGACATCAGATTTGAATTAATTTTATAAATTCTTGTAATTCATTGAATTAAGCAACTTGAACTGATATAAATATTACTATCTGCAAATTAACTGATTTATTTTTTACAAAAATATCAAAGCGTTTTACAAAAGAATTCTTTAGTAAATCTGTTGGCCACCTACGGAGGCTAAATTGCGGCTCTTTGATACTTTCAATGTGGTTTCGTATCATGAAAGTCAATAATTAATATTGAACAAATACTTACTTAATTTTAAAAAATAATATATTTGCAATTTATTCATTAATTTTAAGAAGTAATATGCATCTATACGAAATAAATGCATGAGCATTTATTTCGTATAGATACATATTACTTTTATTACTGTTTTTATATAATAATTTTGTTATTATACGAGTATAATAAACAATTTTTGAAACAATTGTTTAGATTACCCGAAAAACTGATTGCGGCTCTCAAATATTTTTATTCTTCTATGTGGCTCATAGTGAAATGGCTCATAGTTTGGTCACCCCTGGTATACGAAATAGACTCCTAATTACCCACGGTCGGATTATCTGGATTTCGGAATAACCGGGATTAATCTGCAATCCAGAAGTAATGTTTAATTACCTCTATTTTATGTTAGATGATATAGCTGAAGAAGTTTTAAAACGTCCCAGTTTCTCTATTATATCTTAGATAATTGATTATCAAAATTATAATAAAAGTAATATTAGAATTTGAATTAAAATTATTGTACAAATATTGTAATAATTTCTTGCTGCAAATAAATATAAGATATTTCTTGTATCCATTTTCAATAAATAATAGAACATTTCAATAAATATACAGTATGTATTTAATTTATTTATTTTTTAATATTAATGTATATTTTCCATAATTTCCAATAAACAATTCAAATAAATATGCAGTATGTATTTAATTTATTTATTTTTTAATATTAATGTATATTTTCCATAATTTCCAATTTTTTGAGATTTAGTGCGAAAAGAAGTGAATTTGCAATGCTATGCACGGAAACATTATTTCAGCTGGGTGGGAGGACTCATCAAATTCGCTTCTTGCACGCAGGTCCATTCAGTTCTTCATATGCAACTAGAAATAACATAGTTTTAGTCAATTGGAAAAAAACTTTAACTATATTTAGTCATAATTTTAAAACAATCATATTTAGAAAATCAGTTGTTGAAATTTTTCATATTTTTTTCTATTTTCTTTTTCTTTTTTTTTGCACTGTTTGCTTATTTCATCATAAAATAGCTGTGAGATTTTTCTTTACAAATACGCAAATACAAAAGTCTGTAAAATTTTTATTTTAAAAATTATTCGAATGAATATAATGATATTATATATTTAAAACTCTATTCTGATAAATTAAAGTGATTTCGGAATAATTCAGGTGTGTTTTAAAACTATCCTTTCTCACTTTTGCTTTTAAAAGAGAATATCTCATATCAATATGAAATAATACACTAGAGTTTTGAATAATCTCAAAGTTTGATCTAATTAAAAATAATTTTTCAAAGAATATTAGTATCTCTTGAAACTTTTGTAAATCGAAAAGTAAACTGTTAAATATTAAAAGTTTTTAAAAATATTTACAATGATTTATAAAGTGTAAGTTTTATTTATACTTTACAAATAATAATCTCTATTTTTATATAAAGTTATAAATCTAACATAAAATAAGTTTCGTGAACAGCATAAATTATTCACGAAACTTAACAAAATGCTTTGTTATTTAATTAAGATTTTCAAATAAAAAAAAAAATATTTTCGTTAATAATTCAAAAGTAATAAAAAGTAATAAATTCAAAAGTTTTTTAAATCAGTACCATCTGATTTATGATTAATGAAATTACAGTATTAGAAGGTTTTAAACTTACATGTAATTTCATTTATCATTACTTTGACGATTTTTTAATTTTTTTTTTGTATAAACTTATTCAAAAAAGTATTAAATAATTAATATTAGTCTTAAATATTTATCTTTGTGATATAAAAATTTTTAATTTTTATATTTTAGATAAATGTTGATTACCATAGGCCTATAATATAGAACTGTGAAATTATTAGAATATTCGATGTGATTTTTATATCACAAAGATAAATATTAAATGTTGTTGATTTAAATGTTGATTACCATAGGCCTATAATATAGAACTGTGAAATTATTAGAATATTCGATGTAATTATCGATATAAACTTATTTTAAATGATAGTATATTTAATATAAGTTTTTTGTACGAATTAATTTTCTAATTACACTTTAAACCATCTTTTTAGTATCAAATATTTTATACAAAATTCTCAAATATAGTAGATCTGTTGTATTAATAATATATCGACTTATAATACCGTATTTGAAAATTTTAATGGAATATACATTATCTGCATACATTACTAGTAACTTTTCAATTATTTGATAGATTTTTATCAAATTTAGTGAGAATGTTTATCTATTAATGCACTGGAAACAGCATACCATTGTATTAATAATATATCGACGTATAATATCGTATTTGAAAATTTTAATGGAATATACATTATCTGCATACACTACTAGTAACTTTTCAATTATTTGGTAGATTTTTATCAAATTTAGTGAGAATGTTTATCTATTAATGCACTGGAAACAGCATACCTTAAACTCGTACATTCAAAAACTTTAATATCACAAATTTCATACAAGTTTAGATACTGTCTTAATATCTTTAGAACTAATTGATTGATTTATACAAAATTTAGTAGGAAAAATTTACTATTAATGATTTATGTGATATCTTTAGCTATGAAATTTCAATTTTTTAAAAATGGACGTTAAAATTTCCAAGTTTCTTCTAACAAATTATAATGTTCAACTGATTTTAGATATTTAGTATTTATCAAATAGCATTATTTCATAATATAATACAATATAATATGTAAATCATGTCGATCGGTAGTGCAAAAGTTATATATAGTTTTTCCGAGACAAGAGCGCCAATATCGTTAACTGTAGGCCCAGACTTATGCGGTTAATTCTTCCAAAAAAATTCCGCGTAAATCGAAAACCGCGTAAGACCAATAGTGCTTAAATTCAATATACACGGTTAAGGGTATTTGCAAACAAAATGGTTAAATGAAATTTATAAATAAATAAATAAATAAATAAGTGCTTAAATTCAATATACACGGTTAAGGGTATTTGCAAACAAAATGGTTAAATGAAAAAGGCCTATATAGTTTTTCCGAGACAAGAACGCCAATATCGTTAACTGTAGGCCCAGACTTATGCGGTTAATTCATCAAAAAAAATTCCGCGTAAATCGAAAACCGCGTAAGACCAATAAACAATGGCGGCTAGCGTTGAAAAGTATAGTTTTTGATGTATTATGCTTTCGGTTAGTTTTTGAAGGAATATCTTGAACTTTGAAGTTAAATGAAATAGTTTAACTATAGATAAGAAAATTTAAGGCAGTGATATTTTTGAAAAATATAAATTGTTTAATGAATTTTTAATTAGCGTTTTATGGAAATTTAATAAAAATTAAAAGACTTATGCATGTCCGTTTCTCTGAAACCACATAAGTCGAAATCAACTAATTTGGGACGTAGTGTATTAAATTTTTTCATTGCTTGAAGTGTTCTAACTAAAGCACATTAAGGCGGAAATCTTATATAAAAATTTTGAATTTACCAGAAAGACGAAATTCTCTATAAAAATAAAAATAAAAAAACATATAATAATTTGTATAAAGTTTTAATCTTTTATAATAATTAAAATTAAAATTTTAGATGCAGTTTTGGTCATTTATTCATTAAAGATTATATTGGTTTTAAAAGAATCTGAATTTCCTTAAAAAATTTTACGAGCCAATCAGATTCCCATAATCTGGGTGACTATATTTCATAGATCAATCAGATTAATAAATTAAAAGTCTTCACAGATCTCTTAAACATATACATCTCATTTATGATTCGATTCATTCTTTCTAACATAACCATTATAAGACTACAAATTTCATTATAAACGGCCTTTCCAAATAGGAAATTATTTATTTACACTTTTACACACCAAGGTTATTAACTATCTATTAGATAACATCATTTATTCGAGAACTCTAGAAAAAATATTTTTTCTATTGATGTGAAAATTTTGGTTAGAATCAATAATAGCCTTCCGATAGAATTAAGATATAAAAAATAGTTAAATATATCAAAGGATATTTCATCTAGCTGTCAATCATGGATCGATAATATTGATAAAATAAACAGCTATCCTATATAAATCAAATTTTACATCTGTATAAAATGTGAATAAATTTAAATTTATATTAATTTGTTTTAATATCAATATGAATAACATAAAAATATTTTAATGAAATAAATTTTTCATAACACAAAGTTTTAAATTGTTTTTTTCGATACTAGTAAATATCACAATTCCATTCTAAATTTCTATAATTTTTATCATTTTTAGATTAAAAGTTTCATTTTTCTTGTTTCATAATATTCTACTCCTTAGTTCTTTATTAATTTATATTAAAATAATTCGAAATATAAGGTATTTTAGAATTTCAAAAATGAAAGAAAAAATTACTATTCATAAGGATAAAAAAATTTAATAAAATTTAAATGAAAAATAATTCATTTTTAAATATTATATGCTATGCTTTTCGGAATCTCAACAATCGATAGAACCGAAATTCAACAGATTATACCGATTCTATCAATAGATTATATGGAATATATATTTTTGAAAGCAACTAGTGATTAATTTTGAAGTTAAATTTCATTTTATCAAACTAAATTCTAAACTTTTCATAAATTTATTCTTCAATACGTAACTAATGATGCTTATATACTCGAAATCAGTAGTCCTACTATATTTTCATTTTTATCTATCAAAGTCTGTTAATTGTATAAATTTAATAATGTTACTAACATTAAATAAACTATATTGTATTTTGTAATTTTAATTCAATAATTTTCATATTACAGTAATATTAAATTAAATCCTTCAATGTAATTTCAAATGAATATAAAAAATTAAAACTTGGCAAACTACTTGTAAATAACTGATTTTTGTGTTAGTTGGCATAGTTAAATTTATGTTCTTCAGTACTCTCTGAATAATTCCTAACATCTTATCACTGAAGAGGGAATTTTGCCAACTCACTGACACGAATTCAGAATAGATAAAAATCTTTTCTAACTTTGGAAGATAAATTATCAGTTCAGACAACTATATTATTTATCAAGACGTGTTCACATTTGTACATTAAACTTTTTATTTTATTCAATTCTTCTAAAATATCTCCTTTCATGTAATATATGGAGGGATACAAAATAATATTTTGGTTATATTCGTTTAAAATTGAATTTTTATATCATATAGTCTACTAACATTATTCTAAAGTACAAATGGAAGAAAAAAATGGAATATTTATTTTTGGAGATGTGCAAACAGTTGGAATAGTTTCAAAAACAGTCGAATCAAGTTTTATTCTGAAATTCATTCAACTTCAACATTTTTTAAACTCGAATTTCAACATAAAACTCGACTCGATTGGAAAATTTCGAACTGCATATAATCTGGCACGTTAATTCACATAATTCGGCCTTTCTATAAGTATAGTCTTTATAATCCGACACCAAACTAAACTTGTGCTTTATAATCCGGCATACGAAATAATAATTGCTAGAAAATTTCACATTTTTGTGATAAAAGAACATTTCATCAGTTGTGCTTATAATGGAGTATGTTATTACGAAAGTAAATATTTTATTACTTTTTGTTACCTTCATTTCCTTCTCTTTTTCCCACTGACTCTTCTCTGGAATATCAACTTTTGTGCAGGTGATTTTTGTAAACAATCGCCAAGGACTGTACAGGACAATTAAGTGAACTATTATCCGATGATTGATCAACCACTGCAAATGTTTTTAGGATATTTCTACAGAGAAACTGTTTTTTACGATTACTATGTTTCTAAGCTGAACTGTTCACTTTTTTTGATTAATTAATATGCATATACAGTATTCATGTTATAATCTCAAATATATATTTACTTGTATACTAAATGCTTTAATTTTAACTTTCAAATCGAATTGTTAAAGTGTAGACATAAAATTTAACATAAATAAATGGCTTCTCACTGTGCCATTTATGTAATAATAAAATTTATTAACCTAGATCTACATTATAATATGAATTAATCGAATTATGTTCTTAAAAATATATGTTTAATACTTAAACTCAAAGTAAAACTAACAAAACCAGATTAAATTTTAGAATTAAGTTTTGAATTAACCTTTAGCTTGAAGAAGAAATTTGACTATTCTAAATTACTTAAATATCTTCATAGGGTGTAAGTGCAGTCCGTGATTGGAATTGGCCCCGCCCCCTTAGTAATCTCCCTGATTGGAAAGGGGGCGTAAAAAAGCAAAAATTAAAAAAATATATCTTCATAAATAATGCTTGGAGAGGCAATAAGATTCGTATATCTGAGAGGGGAGGAGATCAAATTTGATCAGATCTCTTAACAAGCAAAACTGTAAACATGAGAAATGACAGTTCCTGCCATCAATCTCAATAAAAAGAAAATTTGTCAAATTGAGCGAATGAAGGCTACACCCTCCATATAAACAGAAAAGAAGAAGAAGAGCGAATGAAGTCCCAGAACCAATTCCGATCTTTTCCTCAACTTTATGGGATTAAGAAATATCGATAAGGTATTGATGGACAATACTTCCGAAAAATCCAGTCAGTCCAGTCTCGGTAGCTTGTGTATGTCCGTGGTTCTGTTTAAACGTATTCTCTAGTTTTTTTTCTACTTTATTGCAACTTTATATCTGACTTTTAGGAATATAGTACTTTGTTAACAAAAAATCAAAGGATAAATAGAAGAAAAAGTTGAAGTGAATCTTCTCTCTTTCGAGGTATTGTTTATAAGTCCTCGAAACTTCTTAAGGTTAGAGCAGGATATTTCACTTATAATTAAAAGTATTTCGTTAGTTTTCTTAGTTGTAATTCCATATTTTAAGGCTGAAATGTTATTGCCTATATACATATTTATGTTTTATACTACAGTATGTTCTAGTATCTTGTATTTTAAGTAATTAGTTTAATAAATAAATATATATATTACTATTAATATAGTTGTCTTTATTTCTGCGAATTTCCAACATTGTCTGGACTTATTTACCCCCCTTTATTAAAATTTCGGCCATTATTTCCAAAATTCGCATCTGGTGTGAATGCAATAAATTATCACAGCTGAGTCAGATATCCTAACTTAACTGTCTCCGTTCGACAATTAAATCGCGTCAAAAGTCAATCGTTTCGATCTCATATTATTCTACTTATAAAAATCACAAATGCTGAATGCATCTACTCAAAACTTATCGTTAAAATACTATACTGTTAGTGATAACTTAAAATCATAAAAAGCATAAAATAATATGAATTTATTAGTATAATATTGTCGAACCTCGGGATTATGGAACTGGTTTGACCGCGGTATGTGGAGTTCTTGTGAGTAAGAATTGGATAACGCTGGACTGTCCCAACACAAATTGATTCAGACAACTAGCTTGTTAAACCATCAATAAAATTTATTTCTTTTAGATGGTGGTCAACCACCAAAGAGAGAAAATTCTGTATATCTAATTTATTGTTTTCGACATATCTAATACAGGAATATCTCGATTATCGCGGTTTCGATTATTGCGATTCTCGATTTATCGCGGTATTTCTACATGTTTCCAAAAAAATCATCATTTATTGTTAATTCATCATTCTGTATCTTACATAAACATTAATTTATTGCAAAAAATTTTAATTATCATAATGAAATGTAATGAAAAAAAAATATTTTAATAACATTAATATTGCGTTTCTACATTTTTAATAATTTAATTTCTAAAAAAACTTTAATTAAAAACAAAATAAAAAAATTTTTTATAAACATTTAATTATAGCAACAATCTTAAATAGAGATAAAGATTTAATTTCGATATTTAATTCTGTATCAAGAGGCACGGCAGTGACTCTAAGCCAAGTACAGTAGTCACTGACTGACTAGAGATAAAGATTTAATTTCGATATTTGATTCTGTATCAAGAGGCACGGCAGTGACTCTAAGCCAAGTACAGTAGTCACTGACTGACTTACTACCATACCCACCATATTCACCATATCTGGCATCCTCTGATTATTACTTATTCTGGTCTTTACAGAATTCTTTACACAGCAAAACAAGTTTAAATGAGGATGTCAAAAATCACTTGGTTCAGTTTTAGATCGGAAGAAAATGTCAAAAATCATTTGGTTTAGTTTTTTGCAAATAAAGATCAGAAATTCTATGAGTATGGAATCATGCCACTACCAGAAAGATGGCAACATGTGTTGGTCCAAAATGGTCAATATATAATTAATTAAAATATTTATATACTATAAAAAATTGTTCATTTTCATAAAAAAAACAAAATTACTTTCTGAACAACCCAATAATATGCATTTTCAAATAAATACGCATAGGAAGTTTTTCCATTGATTCTGATTTTGTGAAATTGAGATTTTACTGCATTAATTAAGGAAAAGAAAATTGCATAAAAAATAAATGAAAATCATTATATTATTTCAGGTATACATTAGTACTGGAAAAGTGTTTACATTAGAAGATCATGTTCGCCGACTGGAAAGAGAGGTTCAGTTAGTTACAAATATGGAAGATATGAATATTCTTGAAAATGAAACAGCTAAAATAGTATCTGATGTATCTGATAATGATAAACAGGTTAGTAAGAATTTGAGTATTGGAGATATTATCCAATTTGAGTTTTCTAAATAATGCAAAAATTCTGCCTCTCAGTATTTTTATAATGAAATGAATTCCATTTCACAGATTTGAAGTTTGCAATTAATATAATAAAACTTTCTTAAAATTTTATGGGATGTAATATATCACTATTTCTTTGCATAATAGTTGCAGATTTTTATGTCTTCAAGTCAATAAAAACAAGCCGATAAATCAACATGGTTTTACTACATTCCTTTTACTAACTTTAGTTGCAGATTATTTTCAAATAATAGTTGCAGATTTTTGTCTTCAAGTCAATAAAAACAAGCTGATAAATCAACATGGTTTTACTACATTCCTTTTACTAACTTTAGTTGCAGATTATTTTCATTTTGAATTATGATCACAAAATAATATTTTAGATTTTATATGCTTGTCTTAAAGTAAGTCAAACATCAATAATTTATATAAAAAGCAATGCAAAGTCGCAATATTTAACAATAACAATAATCTAAATCTAAAGGTTTTAACTACTCTGCAAATCCAGATTCCAGCCTAAGTTCAGATCTTTTTACTATTTCTTAAAATCAAGCTAACATTAATATTTACACAACAAAATAAAACAACTTAAAACTTATGGTATTTAAAAGTATCAAACAGGTGTTAGAACTAAATAATGAAAAGCAATGTTAGAAAGTAATACTAATAAACTGAATAAATTCTCAAAAACAAATAAAGTTAAATAATAAAATATAAATTTATTTGACTCAAAACACTTTCCTTATAAGTGTTAACCAAAGCTTTATTTAAGCAATAATAAAGCACAAAACAAGTTATTAATAAACCTTATTTAATCAAAAATTCAAATATTCAAAACAACAATAAATATAACCTTCAATAATAATTAAACCTAATAACTCCACTATCAGATACAAACTTAAGCAATGGCTGATCTTACAAGAAAGTCAGAAGTAACTAATCAGCTTCATTCAATATGAAACACACTTTGCTATTTCATTTGATGCACATGTTTTTATTGTAGTGACTTTTATAGTCCCATGCTTATCTCATTTACATAAGTCATGCAACAAATTCAAATTTCTTAGTTTACAAGAGTAATCAATTCATGTTATCTTCATTACAATTATTTATGTACCGAATATAAAACATTGATAAGAAATCATTCTTATATTCTCACATTGGATCAGTGGAAATTATTTAGACTAGATGACATCAAGAATTGAAACGAAAAACAAATTCAAATTTCTTAGTTTACAAGAGTAATCAATTCATGTTATATTCTCACATTGGATCAGTGGAAATTATTTAGACTAGATGACATCAAGAATTGAGAGAGTTTGTTGGGAGACAGACTTCCAGTTTGTAACTCATAATTTCTAACTGATGAGACAGAGAACATGAAAAGTGAGTTAACTCTTAAAATAAAACATTATATATTAAATAATGAGCCATAATAAAATAATACTAGGATAGGTCAGAGTTAACTTCTTCACAATTTTATTGCATTACATTGACTCCAAAAATTCAATAAATTAATTTATTATATAATTTCCTTCACTATTCATAATCTTTTTCCAGTGTTCTAGCAGTTCTTCAATTACTTTTTTGCAGTAGAACTGAAATGGCTTGGTTACTTCTTTGTCTCCAAACTAATTTCTCAGTTCTGTACCATTATTAAAGGAAACTCTTCTCATAAATGTTAGAAAAGAGATCAGAAGAGATGAAAATCCAATGGGGTGAAATCTGGAGAGTAGGGCAGATGGAGTAGAAGCTCCCAACCAAGTTCTTGAATAGGGGTCTTGATGAGATTTATTGTGTGCAGTTGGGCATTATCATGCTGCCGGATCACATCACATCAAATCAGTAACTTACTGAATTGCCTTGGTTAGACATTGCAGTTACTGAGAACAGAGAGAAGCTATAATGATCTGATTCTTTGGTAACAATTTGAAGTGGATGATGTTTTCTCAACTCTTTCAGATTGAGAGCATTGTCCTCTAAGGGTGCATATCAGGCTTGGCTTGAAGTGTTGCCTATTTGTCAGGGTCAGCCACTCTTTCCTTTTCTTCATAATGGCATAACGACATCATTTATCAGAAACATCATCTGTTATGTTAAGCTTCAGGAAAGGTCAATGTTAAATTTGAATGAGACGAAGGTGGGTGAGCAGAGAGGCAGAAAAAGTGACATGATATTCAAGAGATTGGTTCAGAAGTTCTACTCCCTACTTTTCAAATCTCACCCCATCTCTTCCAGCAATATGAGAAGAGTTTTCTTTAACAATGGCATGGAGTTGAGGAATTAGTTTACTGATTTGTTTTAACTCCAAACAATCTGAGTTCTATTTCAAAAGAATCAAAATCTGCCAGACTGTTTAGAAAAGGGCATGAATAGCAAAAGGAATTATATATTAAATTATTTTAAAAATGTTATGCACTTACAACACAATATTCATTTAAGGCATTACTTTAATTAAAATATTCTATTTAGATATTACCTTATTATAATAATTTTGTTTTCCATTGAATAAACCAACATATATATGCAAGTCAGAGAATATATATATAATTTTTCAGTCCTAATTATTTATGTAATTTGGATTTTGTGGAAGTCAGAAAAATAAATTTTGAAGCAAAACCTACAGGAACAAGTGGACAACTGTGATTGCACCTATACCATATTATATTGCCATATTGATATCTGTAATGAAAGCACAATAACATCTCATTGTACAATACCATATCAGTAATATGTTAATTAATACCAACAAGCAGTGCACTAAATAAAAATAAATATGATCTCTAAAATGTTGCAAATTAATATGTTTGGACTTGTATCTTGCAAATACAATAAATTTTTATACTCTGAAAATTTTTGCGATTTTGTATATTAAATATTTATATTAATATATAAAATTTTATCATATTAAATGTTGATTTATTTAAATTATTCTTTATAAGAAATAAATGAATTCCTTTTGTTTTTGTTGGATGAACAACGAAATTTCAGTTCTGTATTTTCTTTCCCTCTGGGCTTCTTCGGAGTCTTTTGTTTCTTGTTTCCTTTTAATTGCTATTCCAAGAAAGTTTTCCCTCTTCTTCTTCTCTTGTTCTGATTGTTTTCTTAGGGATCCTTTGTATTTTCTATTTATTTAAAAATTTTTTCGTCGTAGACTCGTTCATCACTGCACTGCCAACACTTGTTGAAGCGAACCAATCCCAGCAGTCAACTGCTTGACACTCCTTCATCTCGCATTCAAGCCGATCTCCTTTCACATTATTCTACGAAACAATCCAATTTCTCTATTGGCTTCTCCTATTGTTTTTTATTTCTTTTTTTTCTCAGGAACAAAAGTCACAATTCAGTTAGCTTCGGGTAGGTTCTTACAGTATGTTTATAAAATTTTATATAAATATATTGACATTGATTCAAATACTTATGATTTTTTTGTATATTGTGAAGGAGTTATTTAATTAGATTTAACTTAAAAATATCATTAATTAAAGATAAAACTCGGGCTCTACTCGAAAAATGGAGTTTATTGCAAAATTCGACTCGACTCGAAAATATGTGTTTCCACATCTCAGTTTACTATAAAATAGATGACAATTAAAATTTTCAAATTAATTAATGAACCCTTAAATAAAAATCTCATTCCATAAATATTTTATTCTGAAGTATTTTTGAAATTTGTTTGTGTATAACTTGTCTGTAATAAAATTATTCTGATATTAATAAAATATTCTTAAATTAATTAGAAAATCTTATAATTCGAAAAAAATATAGTATAGTACAGTATAGTATTTGTATTTCCTGCAAATTAGTATCAATGAAAATACGAAATCTTACAATACTGAAAAGTAAAAAAGAAATGTAAGAAAAAAATTCCTGTTGACTTAAAGTTCAGAATACATTCATTTATTGGAATATACGATAGAATATAAGAATATCCAGAATATAAGAATAAGATATATAAATAGAATATATAAGTTAAAAAGAATTTAACTAAAAGAACTCTAATAACGTATCTCTACTAATAATTTTCATGTACATTTACTGAATCATATTATCTTCTATAAAATATAATCTAGTTAGTTTAGTTAAAAAAAAATATATATTTTTACGAATATGATAATGAAATTTTTGCATAAATTCTTTCCATTTGAAAATTTCAGGAATCTCAGATCATATGACTTATTTTTTTAGAAGGATTCTACCTCAAACATTTGCTCTTCCTCTTTCATCGGCCAGATGACCATGCCACGTGATTATTAACAAAAACGAAACAATATAATAGCAAGTCTTTCTCAATTTTATACTGCTTTCCAATCCTATTTTATTTTGCTAATAAAATCCATCACGGGTCGCACACATTCATTATGAGGTCTGCCATTAGATGAATAAGGATGTTCAATTGATTTGCCACGGGACCCTTCTGAAAAATTTTAGAATTGCGTACATTTATAAAGCTAGCCAATTCAAGATGAGTTCTTTATTAGTTTGTCGTCGTATTTTCGTCGAATGCATTAAATTATTTCAAAATGTTTTAAATAACTCATAAATATATTTTTAAAATTGGAGATATATACATTCTGTACTTTTTGCTCATAACTTCGCAACTGAATTTAGTCACTCTAATCCAATATTTTCAAATTTTTTACAACTGATTGCATGATCGTGTGGTAATGCATTCGCTTACTATCTCAGAGGATCCGGGTACCACACCTCAATTTTTCAACAGAGGTCCGGGGTCGTCCCGTTGAACTCTATATTTCTCAGCCTTCCGGTTGATCTCATTACTGGTGTGTTAGCCTCTGGGGTCTAAAAATGCCGGCTTAAACAACCTAACCTAACCGTCAGCCGATGGATGCAGATGGAAATAAACTGTACTTCACTTTGGATCCAGTTCAATTCTCATGTCATTCACCTCCAGTTTTTATTTTTAAAAAGGATCCGAGCTCTGCTTAGATCCCTTCTAAAAATAAACTAATCCTATCCTCTACCTGATCCCACGAGAGATTGGGGCATGATGGTCACTGTAAAGCCCCATTATTTAATATTCACCAATTGTCGGCCGGACTGGCCGCGTGGAAACGCTTTGGTTTTCCACTCTGGAGGATCCGAATTCGAATCTCAGTCTCACCCATTGAAAATGTTTATCATGGGCCCGCCGATTCCTCTCTTCCACAATCCGGCTGATCCCTCCGGAGGGATGGACAGCCTATGGAAGAACTTGTTTTGGCCTATCACTTACAGAATGGAAAATGGCATTATCTATTGACAAAAAAATATTCACCGATATTCACTGTTTATATAACAAAGCGGCGTAAAACCATATCTAACTAAAATTTTACAATGGTGCTTCCATCCTGAAGGATTATCATTCAATTTCCGGGTCCCAGATATTTTCAGGAGGGATCCGGGTCCGGCCCGTTGGATCCCATGTTCGAACTGATAGCTGATCCTACCAAAAATATGGGCAAGACATAATGAGCATAAATGCTCGCTTATCCAGATGGTAAGTTAAACTTCACAGGGTAAGCCCGTAAAGTTTATCGTACATCTAGAAAAGCATCGTTAAACTTCACAGGGGGGCAAAATAATGTCAACACTCTAAGGATATCCAAAACCGTCCCAAAGTATTACAATTAGTGGAATATTGTTTGTGTACTGTTCAGCGGCGGCTCGCCCATAAGGGCTGCAATGCTGCAGCCCTCCCACCAAAATGAAGTCATTTTAAAAAAAATTAAGGCTATTTATGATCACTTACTGCTTTTCCTTTTTAAAATAGCAAACCATGTATATTAATAATATAATATTTTCATTATAGGTTTCAGAGAAGAAAATAGTAGTCATAGATAAAACTTCAAAGAAATTTCCATATGAAGAGAAGGAAGAAAAAAATAAAATTATGCATCCAACAAATAGAGTAGTAAGAAATAATTTTATAATCTTTTATCTTTCATTTCATATAAAGTTTTTTATTTATACTGAAACTTTTTTGTATTAAAATTCTGTTAAATGAGGAAAATAAATATCAAAAATTCTTTTTATAAGTAGTAATTATTGTACTTTTTTTAAAAGAACAACTACATTATTCAATATTTATTTGATCATAAAAAACAGATTTAATAATAGAATCCCTTTTTTAAAAGAACAACTACATTATTCAATATTTATTTGATCATAAAAACAGATTTAATAATAGAAATAAGGATTTATTAGTAGAGCATCTCAAAGAATTTATTTTCGCCTTTAATACCTTTTGCATTAAGTTGATCTATATTGAGTGAATGAGAAGATGAAAAATGTGTAGATTCTACATATTTAGAGAAATGATGATTGGTAAACAGTGTACTGGATTTATAATAAAAAGTGATTAATTTTAATAACAATTATTCATTTATTGGCGAGAATAGTATATATTTCATTTATAAGTTTTTATAATTGTTATGTGAGGTAAAATATCATTTTTCATATGAGAAGTTATCTTTTATAAATGTAAATTATAATCATAATTTTTAAATTTCAGATTCATAGTCTTACTGCTCGTAATTTTACCAGAGAAGCACGTAAACAGGCTCAAAATGTTTTCCCACAATCAGTAGATCAGAATATATATTATAAAAGTGATTTAGGATCTTCATCAGATCACATCAATCTATCAAATGAAAGTATTAATATGCCTAAGAAAATTATGGAAACATCAGGAGAAGCATTTCATGGATATACATCTGATGAAAGTACTACTAGTAATCATTCTTCTTCTGCTTCTAAAAATAAACGTAAAACATCTAAAAGTATCTTACAAAGAGCAAATTATTGGGAAAAACGAGCTGAACAAAGTCTTCTTTCTGACAGCTCTGTATGTGAGGACTTTCCGGCCATGGAGAATATCCCTAATTGAATGCATCTGATGCACAGTATTTATTGTGCCATATCAGAAGCTTGTTTTTATTTTTAAGCTAGAGAATATTGTTTTCTTGCCTCATCTTATCAAAGATGATATCTTGGTAAAGAAATCAGATCATTATTTAACAGAAAATATTCTGAATATAATGATCTTATCTTTTATATAGAGAGACATCTACTACATTTAATACACTTTGTTAAAGTTTTAAAGTGTTTTAATGTTAGTTTAATTTATTTACTAATATAAATAACTTTCCTATACTTAAACATATATACAGTGAAACCTGTATGAATTTAAAATAGATATTTTTGTTTTACAATATTATTTTTATAAATAGCAAGATGATAAAATTATATTTATTCAAAAAGGTAAATAAATAAAAATGTACATCAGATACTATAAAAATACTAAACAAAATTGACATGCATTTCAAAATTTAAATAACTCTTAATTATATATAGTATATTTAATTAATATTTTTAATTGCAAAATGGGCCATGCTATAACTAATACATCCTTTAAACAATGAAAAGCAATTTTGTTTTATAACCTGAAATAATTGGAAAATAGTTTTTAAATGCATGAATGATAGCATTTCTACATTAAAAATTATAATTTATGCATAATACAAGATCATCTATTCATAAAATATGAAATTAAAGAAAATGTTTTTAAATACTTAACATATTCTGATGGAAAAAATGCAAAACATGGTGAGAACTGTTGAGGGATTAAATAATATGATATTTCATTACATCCCAGGTATGACTTTTTCATTATCTATTATAGAGAACTGCGGTAATAATGATTTTCACATATTTTCATTGAGATTTAAACTTTACAAATCAATAGATCATATGCATTCAAATTATTTCAGTTTATTTTTGAAAATAGTATTTTTCAATGTTCATTATTTTAATTTGATGGACAAGCAATTCTAACTTATTATTATATATTTTTTGAGGCAAAAAGGATCATTCATAAGCCATGCATTATTATTTAAATTTTTCATCCATTATTTTTAATAGATTTCAAATTATGTTCTTTCTTAAAGATTATAAAATAATACACACATTCAAAATTTCTCTTTTTATTAGTTCATTTTGGAATATTTTCTGTTTAAAATTTTAATCTAAAATCATTATCATCATCTAGAAATAATTAATGATATTTAAAAATTATTGAGAAATAGGAAATATTTCTAGTAAATTAGGATTTTGTTTATATAGGTTTCACTGTAAAAAATTAATAACATAAAATTGCTAGCATTTATAAAAATTAAAAAATTTTTTAAACAGTTCCAATTCAGTTAATATTTTGTGGAGGAAAAAATCAAAATTCGATAGCAATCATTCTATTAATTAAATATACTACATACTTTGTTTTAATTTTTAAACTACTTTCCAATTAAGTTCATACTAAAATTTTTAACATTTTCTATAATTATAATGGTGATTTAATTTGCATCTTAACAAATTAATATTGCATTTCTTAATTTATATAAAGTGAATTTTTTTAAACATTCCATAATAAACAGTATTATATTTTTTACATTTTTAATTTTTGTTTTTATGTCAAGTTTTATTTATATACATTATAACCAAATCAAAAAAAAATAAGGACGTTATGTAATTTATGAAATGAATTCCAGGTTAAGAAATTTAATAAACTAATTTTTTTATTATTAACAGTTAAAAATTTTAAAATATAAAATATAATACTAATTTTTGATGGAAAAAATGCAAAACATGGTGAGAACTGTATAGAGGGATTAAATAATATGATATTTTATTACATCCCAGGTATGATTTTTTCATTATCTATTATAGAGAACTGCGGTAATAATGATTTTCACATATTTTCATTGAGATTTAAACTTTACAAATCAATAGATCATATGCATTCAAATTATTTCAGTTTATTTTTGAAAATAGTATTTTTCAATGTTCATTATTTTAATTTGATGGACAAGCAATTCTAACTTATTATTATATATTTTTTGAGGCAAAAAGGATCATTCATAAGCCATGCATTATTATTTAAATTTTTCATCCATTATTTTTAATAGATTTCAAATTATGTTCTTTCTTAAAGATTATAAAATAATACACACATTCAAAATTTCTCTTTTTATTAGTTCATTTTGGAATATTTTCTGTTTAAAATTTTAATCTAAAATCATTATCATCATCTAGAAATAATTAATGATATTTAAAAATTATTGAGAAATAGGAAATATTTCTAGTAAATTAGGATTTTGTTTATATAGGTTTCACTGTAAAAAATTAATAACATAAAATTGCTAGCATTTATAAAAATTAAAAAATTTTTTAAACAGTTCCAATTCAGTTAATATTTTGTGGAGGAAAAAATCAAAATTCGATAGCAATCATTCTATTAATTAAATATACTACATACTATGTTTTAATTTTTAAACTACTTTCCAATTAAGTTCATACTAAAATTTTTAACATTTTCTATAATTATAATGGTGATTTAATTTGCATCTTAACAAATTAATATTGCATTTCTTAATTTATATAAAGTGAATTTTTTTAAACATTCCATAATAAACAGTATTATATTTTTTACATTTTTAATTTTTGTTTTTATGTCAAGTTTTATTTATATACATTATAACCAAATCAAAAAAAAATAAGGACGTTATGTAATTTATGAAATGAATTCCAGGTTAAGAAATTTAATAAACTAATTTTTTTATTATTAACAGTTAAAAATTTTAAAATATAAAATATAATACTAATTTAAATTACTAACAAATATTATATTGTAAACTGATTTAATCAGAGATAAGTATATGAAAATGTTCTTGGATATAATGCAGTGTTTCGCATAACAAAATACTGTATAGCCATTAAAACGTTGGTTGTGTAGAATGATGATTAAGAGTTTGAAATGATAATCAGTTCATGCTTTATCTTTTTATAAAAATGTTAATTTTTTTAAATCATCATTATAAAATTTTTAATACATTATTATTAAATGACCTTTATATAGTCTCTCCATTAAAGCATAGAAATATAATTTTATAAAAAATATTTTTGAATATTCTGAGTTATTTCTATTTCACATTTGTAAATTTTAAATTTTTGTAAATTTCTATATGCCCATATTATAATGTTTTAGGATACTGCTTGAATTATTTTTGACAATTTCTGTGACTTATTTATAAAATTTGTTTAGTATTTATTCAAAACTTAAAATGCAATTATATTAAAAATACATAAGTGATCTAAAAATTATTAGTTAAAAAAAATTATGTAATTTTTTTTTATTTCTTCAAAATATATAAAACTTTTAAATATTTTAAGGAAGTATTCTTCACTGGATATTTAATAAAAACATTTATATATAAATAAGAAAATTTATTTTTTATATAACCGCCGCTGGTACTGTTACTGTGTGGGTTTGGAAAGCGTTATTCTAATCACTTCAATTACCTCATTAGGATAATCAAAAAGTGTATTTGATATAAGGTTTCTAGCATAATTCAAATAGATATTCTTTTATAAAAATATCAATATTAATGTGTTTCATAAAGATGCCTCAGCAGAGTATTTTTATAAAAGATATTTCATAAAAATTCTCAAATCATATTTATATAAATGTGAAATTCACTATAGTATATAATTTTATATTTTAAAGTATATAATCTTGAAGGAAATTATATTTAAAATTGTCAATTGATATTATTATTTGTAATGTATATGTTACGCCCAAACACCGAAATCGCACAATGACGGAAAAAACAGCCATTGTGGCCAGTTCCAAACGATGCTCAACATTATTTCGCTTCGTAGCCATGATGAGTCAACCACAACGCGTTGTGTGCAACTCCGCCAAAATTAATACACGTTCTGAGCATTTTAAAACGACCACAGACCGTTCTGAAACTAATTAGGGCATGTGTTTGTAGCAGTGCGCTACAGGACTCTTCTCTGGGTCCCAACAAGGTTTCATCATGTGCAACTGCGTACGTTATTGTAACAATAATAAGTGCAAGTGTCGATGTCAAAAAGTTCTGTGCAATTCAAAATGTCATAGTAACAGTGCCTATAAGAATAGATGAATAATATCTATAACACTAAGAATAAGAAGCTATTGTTTTATGCTTCTGCTATCATTTGAGAAGACTATCCCATAAACATTTTTTAAAAAATGAAAAAAAATGTAAAAAAGAAAAATGATAAAAACATAAAAAATAAATGAAAAAATGTTTATGGGAAAGGCTTCCCAAAAGATGTCTATTTACAAAATTAGTTTAATTTATAAATTTTAATTTAACAAAAAAATGAGAAACAATTCTCCCCTTATTTATCCAGAACTTTCTTGAATTTAATTATATAAATTTATTAGGATGCTATTTGTTGTTGAATCTTCCTTTGTAATCAGCTGATATATTTTAAAGAAATGAATTTATAAGAGTTTAGTTAATTACTCTTAAATGTACTTATTTTAAAATAGGGAAACTAAGTAGAATACATATTTATCACCTTTTTGTAGAAAAGAAGGTAACGTGAGCGGAAAAAATAGGCAATTTTATTGCTTAAATTTAGACTTAGCTGCATATGCAGAAGCCTCCATTTTTTGTGTTGTTTTTATTAGAATTATGTAGAATTGGAATATGATATTCTAAAATTTCCTGCACTGAACTCCAGATTATATAAATTATAAAAGTGCTACTACGTTAATTCATTTTCAGGAATCAAATATTAAAGAATAACCTTTGACTCAAATGCAAATCTTAGCTGATAAAACTACAAGAAAACAAACATTTTTTAATGTTTTAATAAAATTCATGTTCGTTATTAAATATTAGAGAATATGATAATCAATAGTCACAACGCATTGTTGCCAGTTCAAAACGACCTAATCCAATGCTAGATTGTGTGTTCTTGTAGAAATCTTTGAAAATTTTTAAGAAAAAATTTTACTTTTGGAAAGATATTATTTATGATTTAAAAAATAAAAATATTATAAAAATACATATAATTGAAGTCCCGTGTCCAAGTGTCCAAACTGTAGCTCCTTTTTCGTGAATTAGTTGCCTTCTCCGATACATCGCTAAACGGTCAAAATTCCATTACCAGTAACGGAATTCCGCTATTATTAATAACACGGAGCGTACTACTACAAGCGCATGTCCTGAAATCACTACGACCACAGACCATTCTGAATGCATTTTCAGAATGGTCTGTAGTCGTTTCAAAACGCTCAGAACATATATTGTTTTGGTGGAGTTGCCCACAACGCGTTGTGGTTACCTCACGATGGCCACGAAGCGAAATAATGTTGAGCATCGGTGTTTGGTCGTTTGGATCTGGCCGCAATGCGTTGTGCCGGTTTTTATCGGTCATTGTGCGATTTCAGTGTTTGAGCGTAACATATATATTTGTATATCTTTAATAATCTATGAATCCTTTCAGAAGCAATCACTTATATCGAATTTTTATTGCCTATCTATCTGCATTTTAAGGTATTCGCCTTCCATTTGGACAATCTCGGATCGATTCCGGATCCCATAGTTCAAACTTTTCAAGAAGGGGTAGATCTATCCAATTGATCCTCATTTTCACTACCAGGGCTGATCACATCGCAAGGCTGGACTGATCTTTCTCTTTCTTTCTTTTCTCTATGGTCGATCGAATGGTGGTAAAACAGTCGCTCACCACTTTGAAGGATCCAGGTTCAATTCCGGGCTCCACTCCTCTAATTTTTCAAGAGCGATTCGGGTTTGGCTATTGAACTTCATTCTTTAATCTTCCAGTTATACCATAGGTATTGGCCAACCTGTGATGATCTTTAAAAATGATCAGATACAATATATCTCTTATGCAATATGGCGGCTTAACGAAACCAATGGCTTAATCTTTTCTCTATGATTTTACAATACTTTCCAATCGAATGTTAGTAGCAGTCCGTGAGAAGCTGTGAGCAGTCAGTAATGTCCGTCACGAATCGCCCATCCCCGTGATAAGGTCGTCTTTCATATGAAAGTGAGATCGGTTAAGACGACGGATCTCCATTATATTCCACCTAAAAGACTCAGGAATTGAACCCGGACCTCCAGATGGACCACTACATGAATTAATTGGACTATCGACTGGATAAGTTCTCTATTGTCCTTTGTCCTCCGCCATATAGAAAAATTCTTGCTGTAAAACTTCGTCTCAGCTTATCAATGCTTATCCTTCAGTTAACTGGCCAATCCTGACAAAGATATTGATATCTCTCAATGGGTTCTGAAAAAGCCTTGCATTTTGTAATTAACAGCTAGAAAAAGATTTTTCTTCTATCGATATATTGTTTTTATGTCACTTTCCACTTGAGAAGGAGATTAAAATATTCTTGCATACATTTATATTAAAACATTTAATAATACTATATTGTGAATGCAATAATTCCTCTTAGAATATTACAAAGTGCATATTTCACATATTTCACATTCTCAGATATTAAGAGGGACTAATTAATTAGTGGTACTCTCATCATAGGCATCCACAACCATTATGAAGTCAGTAAGTGAATGATGGCGTTTGATAGGCAAGCTTTAATATTCATAAAAACTGGAGATCTGGTAGTCTATACAGAATCGATTCAAGAACTCCAACTAAAGTCCAGCGTCCTTTCATGCAGGCAAAAAACAAGGAAGAGTTTTAAACAGAAAAAATCGTTAATTTGAAATTGAATAAAGACTGATAATATTTTTTAAATCAATGTAAAGAAATCATTAAAACAATATTTTAGTTAATATTTTATAAAACACCAAATTTTATTGGAAGAATTTCATAATAGAGAACGAAATTTTTACAGTACAAAATGAGCACAATATATTAAAATAAATTTATTTAGACACAATCCAAAATTTTGAGAATCTGGTATTTATCTAACCGTGAAATTCAAAGTTAAATTTCTTGAAGAATTTCATAGCATAAAATGAAATATTTGCAGCATAGTTTAGTACAAAATAACATCATACTACTGTAGTTAATTCATTTTGTTCCAATTCCAGGGTGTAGGGGCTATTATTTCCCAGCTCCAAAAAAAAAATTCGAAATTTTCTCAACAATTCAGAACAAATAATGATATAAGAATTTTTATAAAATGCTGGGGAACTGGAGAGATGGAGCTATAATCTACCTATTTTTCCCATTTGTTTTTAAAAATATTTTATTTTCATCCTACTTTAGATTAAAACGATGATTTTCGGGAATCTCTCATCAATGTATTTTATTAATATAGATGGTCATACTATTTATCTTAAAAGTATTCTATCATAATATTTTATTTTATGACAGAATCAAGAATCAGACTAAATAACTCGTTTTCTTTCTCAATTTATATTTGAAATATAAAAATGAATTAATTTTATATCTGCGATCTAAACAGATTGCATCAAATTCAGTATTTTATTTACCTTTTTAAATATAAATTATATTCATCTTATTATAATTTATATAACATATATTCTTGATTGATGATATTCGTTATTTTTCATTGATTAATGTTATTTGTTATATTTCATATTTAAAGCAGGAACAGTTTTGTATGTGCTATATACAAGTAACTTGAATATTGAATTTTTTGACAAACAGAAATACAAAAATATATTTTTTATTTGTTTTTCTAGATGTATACATTTGTTATTTGACCTTCTTAAGAAAGGACAAAGTTTTAAAACCAGTGGCACGTTTGGACCTAGGCCAGAAACATTCATATCGACCAAAGTTCGAAACTTCCTAATTCTGACAATCTAACTGATTTCATTTATTCGATTAATCTTAGAATTTTATCTGATTTTTAAATTTATAACGTATTTTAACTTTTATTTCAACATGATTAAAAATATTTTATATTATGACAGAACTAAGTAGAATAAATCGTATAATTTTCTGAACAAAATCGTTTTCTTTCTCAATTTTAAAATAAGCGCAATAACGTGAATTCAGTATTTGCGATTAATTTTATTGATATTCTCACTTAAGTTATCAGTTTTGACAATTCCAATTTTAGTTTCTATTACGTTTCTCCCACGTTTTTTGAAGTGGAAATGGTTTTAAGTTAAAAAAAATCAATTCGCAGTAATAAAACTTTTTACGGATGTCTACACTATCCAAGGAAATTTATTCTTTTTCTAGAGAATCTGGGAATCCATAATTTTTTTCAACTTTGAATACTATTGAAATAAATCAACAGTATTATTAAAATAATATTGTTTTGATAATTATAAGCATTAAAAAATATATTTTTTTAAATTTCCCGATAGTCTAGAGAAACTTCTCTAAGAATTTAAATCAAACTAGCATAGTATACAGTATAAGCAATTCAGATTTAAAAGGTTCGATTAATACTATAGTTAATACTACAGATAGAATTTCATCTGCATAATTAATTAGTTACAATAAATAATGGACATCGATGGTACTTTAAATATCATGAATTATTTATTATTGGATTTTCATTAGTAATTTACAATATTCAATTACAAGTAAACAAAACTTCAAAACTATTTAATTTATAATAACCTGTTCTTTCAATTTTATAATCCAGAAATAAAAAAATTTTTTTACTTATTTTCAATTCTGTATTTTTCTTTTCTTTAAATTAATTTCAGTTGTTTATTCATTTATAATTTATTTTTAAAAGAAATTGAATTTTGTATATTATTATTTCGTATTAATATAACTGTAGTTATTTTCCAAATTCCGAAATTTATTTTCCGATTTTCATAATTTATCGGCATGCTTTTTTCTTTTTTTAAATTTTAAAAAATTATGGAAAAATTTCTTAATTCCACACACATAATTTAACATAATATCGATTAGAAATAATAAAAAATGAATTATTTCTAATCGATATTATGTTAAAATATATGTGTGGAATTAAGAAATTTTTCCATAATGTTAATTTTATTTTAAAGAAAATAAACTATTTAGGCGTGTTCCTAATTTTTATGCACGTCCTCCTCATCAACAGGATTTTCGTGAAATTTGGTTCTTTGAGGCATGGAAGGAGGCATGCTATGAATCACTGTAACGTCACAGAACTCAAAAGGATGACAACATAGAAATGTTTGAGTAATAGTGATAATACATCACAAAATTTAACAATTATGGTTCTGTAACTTTTGCAGAACAGAAAAGTGATGACGAAAATATTTCAAACATTGTTATTATTTTTTAAATTATTAATCATTATTGATTTATTATTATTAGCTATATCAGGAGTAATAGTGATAATACATCACAAAATTTAACAATTATGATTCTGTAACTTTTGCAGAACAGAAAAGTGATGACGAAAATATTTCAAGCATTGTTATTATTTTTTAAATTATTAATCATTATTGATTTATTATTATTAGCTATATCAGTATATTTACTACTCATTAAATTTTTGTAATTATTCAAAATTAGTAATTTCGTATATTTTTATGATAAATAAATAAATGATATTGATTTCATTATCAATATCATTTATTTTGAAAATATATCTCGTAATATAAAATTAGTTTAGAAAATTAAAATAGCAATTCTCTAAATAGAAAATTTTCACGTATTTCAGTACATTTTATAATATTTCAAAATTCAAGGATTTAGTAACTAATATCCGACTTATAAATCCAAGAATCTACTTATAGAGTTTTCTCTCTAGAAAAATCGTTACACTTGATGTCATAATCTTTAAACCAATAACAACAAAAACGGAAATATCATTTACTTCTTCCTAAATTATCGGTGTTTATTAATAATTAATAGAAAGTCCGAGCAAAATAGAATGGCTGATCACTTAGTAGGCATAATAAAATTAATAAGTGTTAATTACTTATTGAAACGAGAATATTTCACAGAATTCAGGGCCATCACGGAAACCGTTTCCAAAAAAAATTTAATTTGTGCAGAAATATTATTTTTATATATACTATATGTGTGCATATAAACATTACCGGGAATCAAAAATCAGTTAATCTTCATTTTAACTTATAATACAACTTCTATCATTTGATACTTTCACACATTAATCGGTCATTCTATTTTTGTCAGACTTCTTAAATTTTTGTAAATATAATTAAAATCTGTTAACCGATTTATTTACTTTTACTCAAATTTTTATTTTATTTAATATTAATTTAACTGATAAAAAGATTCTTCATTAACTTTCTCGTTTTTTAACATATTGATGATTGTAAATAATGATGAATTGATTTTTCCATGTCCTAAACTCGAATTATTCTCCTTCATAAACCAAACCAAGAAAAAGAAATTTTCTGTAACACTCAAGTCATTGACATTATTATTCGATAAGTACTTGCTTCTCATTGGTTGAAAACGAAGGGAAAACTCTACCTATACAGAGTTTAAAATCTATTAACTTTCAAAGATATCAATTTACAAAGTTAATTGTGATCTATTTTCAGAAGTTCGCAGACTTTTTTTTACACGAAATGGAAAAAAAAAAATAGTTGAGTATCAGCCTAGCAGAACGATTTGGAAACTGGCCGAAATCATATAAAATTCACACCCCGGAATTTTACAGCGTGCAGACCTTTTACGATAGTTATACCTTTCACTAAATGTCTAATACACTTATATAACATTTTTTATATTATAGAGTTACATATAAAGTTAATTATAATAATAATATATAACAATATAAAAATTGAATAAATGCAGCTTTTGAAAAGTTCACTATATTGACCTTACATTTTTATTGTTTTGCAGTAGAATCATGAAAATTTTGACGTGAATGGCATTTGGGAACCGCAAATACTTCACACATTCTACATATTCGCATCATACATCCGATTCAAATTCATTTATACAGTTAAATTTGGAAAATATCCCGATTTATGCGTATTGTGACTCGAAAGCTGTAACGTTTAAGAAGGACATCTCAAGTGCAATTTTTTTTCTTTTTTTTGAGAGATATGATGGTCTTCGTAATGTCAGACCTAAGCTCTATCTTGTCTGTCTTATATGTAAATCCTGTCTTTATTTTAACGACTGTTATTTCTTTATTAAAAATAAACTATTATAAGTTTTCCACGGTAAATAATGAATAAAATTATCATTCTAAAACTTATTTCTTAATTTGCATTATTTTTATTTCTAATGAAAACAAAACAAACAAACTTGTTTTCTGTAAAGAAATTTTATTTTAGTAGTAATAAAAGATAGCATACAAAGTCAATAAAAATATAAACAAGAAAATAATGAAATTACATTAAGATAAAATTTATGAATGAAAATGCAATCTAATATTAAAGTTTATTTATTTTAAATAATACTTAATATATTAAATGTAAAAAAATCCAATATTTTGAGATGATAGTTTAATCAAAAAATCTTAAATGTATTTATAAAGTTGATACCATACATCCAACATAGTTCGAAATAAGTTAAAATAAAAATTATTTTTATATCAAAATATTATGTTTTAAGGAAGTACATTAAATCAATAACATTTTGATATTTGTCCTCCATTAAAACCTATTACTTTGATATTTTTTAAAATACAATATTGTATTTTTAAAAATATATTCTACTGGGAGGATAAAAATTAAGCTCAGTTAAGTACAATATAAGTTTATCAGGCAGAAAATTAAAGGATATTCCTGTTTAAAAAAAAAATAGGAAAAAAGTCCGTTGATCATTAATGGATAATTTAAGCAACAATAAATCAAAATGGTTTAAATCTTATAGCATTATTATGCTGATTAAATATATAAAACATCATTTCCTTGGGAATAAATTTTAATTATTGTTTCTTAATAGGCTAAGTTGGTTTAGAAATAGCAAAGGAAACGATGTCATTCTAAGAAAAACTCTTTAACTGGCAAATAAATTTTGATGATATGATTACTTTTTATTTTTTTATAAATTAATAATTTAAAATTATATATCTTCATTTTTTAATTATTCCATTTAAATTCATGTTTTGTTGAAAATAAGCATTGAAGAATATTTATTTAATTTAAGGAAGAATATTTTTCTAAACATGTCATAAAAGTATAAATACGTAATATCAAAAGAAATAATGAATTTATTAAATTATTGAAATAATTAACCCGACCTGCTTTAATTCTATTTATTCTAAAATTATATAATTTTAAATTTAGCATCTCTGGGCAAAAATAGAAAATATCATGTGCCATAAATGGTACGTCAGGACCGAAAGGGTTAAACAATCTAAAAAACTTTAGATTTTTGATTAACTTAAATAAATTCAAAGTTATTTTTATAGCAGTAACGAAGCTGCTACTTTAAATTATTAATTCAATAATAAAATCAGTTTAATTCTTTAGCAAAAACTATATATTTATTATTGTTGTATAAATATTTTAAATATTAATACAAAATAATATTAATATGTGATATAAATATGTGAGTAGAATTTTTTTTGTTGTTGTTTGACAATGGGATTTATTATTGAAAAATTTTAATGCATCAAAAGGACATAAAATATATAAAAACTTGAAAAGTCTTGCATTTATTAATTTATTATTTTATAGTTCCTCTATTGATTTTTAATTTAAAATATACAGTAAAATTAGAAATGGTTATCAGTCGCTAAAATAAAACTTTCTCAAATACTATGCTATTATTGAGAAATTGAAAATCATAATCTCAAATGAAAACTTGATCAGATCTATTTGCAATCGCGTTGTGAAGACCAACAGAGAATTCGATTTACAGTATTCTAGGGCTTCAAAAATAGCCGAAGGCACTAAATTATGATTGTATCTCGATTAAATTATTTTCAGTACGCCTTAGAAAGCACTAAAAATGTATTTATTATAATTCAATTTATTATCCGTTAATATCATTGTCGGAAAATAAATTTCTAAATCTATCGGCTAAAAAACTGTTTTGATACTTATAGTATATATAATGCTGTATCAATCTTATCCGAAACTTCTCACTTACATTGTTAGACAGAGAAGGAACTTTATAATAAAATTTATTTGCAGAGAAATTTATTATATGGAGAGATCTACTCTAATAATGTCATTGAAACATCTTATCGAAGTTTGTTCACTCTACCATGATAGATAAAAAAAAACACTAGCAACTAAAGTAATCTTATCAAAAATAATCTCTCTTCTCTGTTCATGGAAGTTTCCGGGGATAATAAATATATTAATTCAAAGTTAATCCATTCTACAATTAATTGCATTAGTTTATATAGCATTAAATAGTTTTCAGATCACTGAATTAATTTTTGCTTTCTTACATTCAAACATGCAAGTTTGGTAAATATTTTATAGGAGGATATATATTAAAAATTTGAACAGCTAATAAAAATTTTGCATAATTTTATTACTACTTTCAATATTATATTATTATATATAGATATATAAGTGTGAATTACGTTAGCATATATTATTTATAGAATTAAAAGTTAAAAAATAATAATTATTTATTTATATCTGGTAAAATAAATTAGAATAGTTCAAAATGTAAAACTTTGTTTTGAAATTCGCAAGAACATCTTATAAATATGTATGTAAATATTGTAAAAACAAGCTTGTCAAATGTTTTTGATAGATGATAATAAGACCACATTTCTTTTGCAAGAAGAAAAAAAATTAAAATAACCTATTAATATGTAAAATTAGTTTATAATGAATTCATGGCCTACTGCGAAAATAATTATTCGATAAATTACAATTTTGAAATTTGTTTTAATTTAAAAAACAATTTATAATTCTAGAAAAGAAAGAAAAAATATATTTGCAGCATAAGGATTTCTTTTAAAATATGAAAAATTATAATAATTATTTATTACGAATGTATACTATCTCCCATGTGTAATTTCAAAAGAAACTCATTCCCGAAGTGTTTTCTAGAATTGTATACTCAAATGCGAGTTTTGCATTTTATACAATACATAAAATGTATTGTATAAAATGTATAATATTTAGTAATTTTAAAAAAATTACTAAATATTAAATTTTTCCACGATTTAAAAGCAATATATATTTTTCTGTCAAAGGAAAAGAAAATAAACTTATTGTATCCTTTTTTCAATATTATAAAACGTTACAATAGTAAAATTCTTTAAAGTGAAATTTTATGCAAGAATTTATTTCTGTTATACAGTACTTTATCTTTAATACAATATTTGAAATTTTAATATAATTTTACGAGAGAAAGATTTAAATATTAATTTTTGCAAGAATACAATTTGAAATTATCGACTGGAGAAATTATTTTCTATTTTTTTAATTCAAGTTTTCTTCTTCAGGGATGTTCGGGTTGCTTTATTAAACAAATTCATCATATTCACTATTGAATGAAACAGTTTTATGGCATTTCATCAATAGTTAATTCTATAAACTTTGTATTATTATTTGTAAGCAGTTGTTTAACATCAATATTTTTATGTAATATTAAATTTTACTACTGTATTTAATTTTCCCTCAGAAATAATTTTTAAATAAAAAGAAATTGTTTATTAAAACAAAGGAATAATTTTTTAAATATTGAATCTTATTTAATATAAATCATGATGCTTTTTAAAAAACATAAAAACAAAACGATTTTTCTAATAAAAAAATTTATTATAAAATATGAATTAATTACAATTCATTAATTAATTTCCAGCAAAATATTATAATTAAGATCAGTATCATATCTGTTTATAAATAAATATTTTTTCATGTTTAAATATAAACCAAGGAATATTTTTTAAAACAATTTTCAACCAAGAAAAATTTTAATGTCATAAAAATTGATTTCTACCCAGTTTCAATAGATGGCAGCATGTTGAACAATTTCTCCAGAAATATTTTGTTTTCAGTTAAAAATACTGTTTATGTAAACTCAATGCTTTATACAGAAGTAAGCTACTTAAATGCTCTGTTGCAATTCCAATAAAATATCTGCTTTAAATCATGATTTCCTTTGAAAAATATTTTAAAATAAAAATCATGAGATATGTTTATATAACTTATAATCATGAAATTTTTCCAATATTAACATTAGTTGATTAAACAGAATTAATAATAAATTTGTATGGCTGGTATATAAATGTGTTTCTACAGAGAAGCGAAAAGAAATAATATTGGAACTGCAAATCTAATTTATAATAGCTGTATATAATATGAAAAGACATAGAAGCAATTTGCCTCATAAATAATTAAAGAAATTTCAATACAGTAGTATTAATTTTATTAGTGCTATAATCATAAAAAATAATTAAAAATACACTATATTTATTGCTGCCTCCGGTTAAATGTATTAATTATCGATACATTTATTATCCGCAATTTATTTTCCTCATATAATTCTATCGAATATCATATATTACAGTATAAAATTTAATATAATGATGATGTCGAAATTAAGAAACTATAATTTAGAAAGTGATTTTTTTTTGTTGCAAAGATGCTTATTTCTATTCCATAGATATTCTGTTTATTAAAAGTTTCAATGGCATTGAAAATAGGGAAAAAAATAATTTAGAAGAAGATTTTTTTTATATTAAAACATTTAGTATTTAGGTTTTTTTATATTAAAACATTTTATAAAATTAAATTTTTGAATACCAAAATTAATAAAATCGCTTATGAATTTTTATAATATGAATGTTTATAATATGCATGACGTGATCGAATTTCTAAAATCACATTTAAAATACGTTAGCATAACTTTAAATCTGAAGATATTGATAATTATATATTAACTTTATAAAAATTTCATCATCCAATATATTTTTATTTACTTCTAATTTCACGTAAATGATACAGCAATTCGTCTTCGATTTTCATTTTTTTTTTGTAGTTGAATCTATATTTATTTACTTCTCATTTCACGTAAATGATACAGCAATTCGTCTTCGATTTTCATTTTTTTTTTGTAGTTGATCTATTCTTTTTAAAAGTTAAATATTAAAATTGTTACAATCCAAAATGGAAAAATAAATGGATTTCATTTAAAAAAAAACTTTCGCTATTTGAAACTTTTATTTCACTTCAACAACTTTGAATGTCGTTTTCCAAACAGAATTTATTAAAATTTTAAACTTTCAGAAATCCTTATTTAAAAGTAAATTATTTCTAATTTATATAACTATTAAAAACTAAATAACATTATTATTTAGTTTTTAATAGTTATTATTAAATTTATAACTATTTAAAAAATTGTATCATAAGTGATTGCTAAATTTCAAGCAACTGAAGATGTAAAAAACTTGCCCCAAAGTGGTTGTCCATATGCAACAACATTGCAAATTGATCAAAATTGCCAAAAAACATCAGTTGCTTCCCTCATTGGAGCTTAATCATGAGTGGAGAACTACTAGCACTAGCAAATAACTTGAAAAAACAGCACTAGATTGCAGCTTAAAAAAAATTTTTTTTTGAATGTTCTGTTTTGCCTGAAGATGGTTGTAAGGTCGAAAGCGTTAGTGACAAAGTTTGTTTATTAAGTATATTGTGTTAAGCTGCAATCTAGTGCTGTTTTTTCAAGTTATTTGATAAGTGTTATAAGCAGTTTTTGGTTTACTATATATTTGTTTACTAGCACTAGCTTCTCAGACAAAACAACAATTTGAAGACTCAAAGAAAAAGTTACATATCTTTTAATGCCAAGAAGAAAAAAAAAACCTTATCTTACAAACAAGCAAAAAAGAGAGCATCTTAAATAGGCAAAAGCACATCAAAACTGGAGTGAAGATAATTGGAAATATGTTCAAATTGGAATGTTTAAAGACGAATCCTGATTTTGCATTGGCTATGGTGATAACATTGGGAGCAAAGTCTGGAGAAAAACTGATAAAAAATTCAAGCCTGAGTGTCTTCTTTCTGCAACAAAACTTTCAAAATGAGTAATGGTATGGAGGTATATGATCTGGAAAGGTGGGAGATGGAAATAATAAAGGAATTGTTGATACTGATACATATCTGGAAATTTTAGAATGTCTAGTTTAAAAAACTGCAGAAGACCATTATGAAGATGGTGACTTCATTTATCAAGTTGATAATGCTTTATGCCACAGAGCAAAAAATGTGAAAGATTGGTTTGAGGATAAAAAGATATGGCATTTTCCATGGCCATCTATCAGCCCTATTTAAATCCTATTGAGTCTCTATGGGGTGGATATCATTAAAGAAAACTGCTCAACAAGAAAAATCCAGTAAACTTGAAGAATTAAAAAAACTGCATTTAAGCTGGAAGAAAATAACTCCAGACACCTGTGAAAAACTTGTGGCATCTTTACCTAAGAAAATAAGGACAATAATAAAGGCAAAAGGTAGCCCTACAACATATTAAATAATGATATTTTATACTTTTGTTTTTGTTTTCATCATATTCTATATTTTTGTCTGGTAGGAAATACAGTGTGTCCCAAAAAAATGTACACACTATCGACCCATCACTAACATATTTTTTGTTTTTGTTACAGATCAAAAATATTATTTAATAATGCCAAACTCACAATTCCAAATGATATGTTAAGCAATGTTGTCACATTCATTGGTCAACATTATCAGCTTTGTTTGGAAAATGGTGGAAATCAATTTGAACATTTGAAAATACGCACAAATGTATAAATGACTTGCGGAAAAGACTAATATACTCAATAAATCATTACCTTTTGTTAATTTATCCTATTAGACCTGTAAATATGTCATTTAACACATTGATTAAAGTTAAATATATGTTTAATATCCTGTATCCTGTTTAAAAAAGTGTGAGTACATTTTTTTTGGATACCCTGTATAATTAAAGTTGAAATAAAAAATTTCCTACTAATTAAAATGAAATGGATTGTAGTGTGAAATACTTGCATTTGCCCCTTAACATTTTTTTATTGTTTGATTTACTATATATAACTATCCTTTAAAGAAATAACTGATACATAACTACAGCTACAGCAAAAAATACTCAAACTTTTGTCTGGGGGTTGTAGTATGTAAAGATAGGGATATATGGCACCATCTGATTGGTGGCATTTGAGTGTTTTTCCCCCTCATTTTATTTTTCCTTCATTGAGTGCTGCCCATCCCAGTGCTGGATCTAAATATTTTGTCACCTGAAGTAACATAAGAAAATGGTGCCTCTTCTCCTCTTCACTGACATACATTAATACATAAACATATCTGTAAGTTGTTACTACCGATGGTAGCGTCCCAAGCAGAGAAATGTAAGAAAAATGGCGCCAAGAATAAAGTTGTTTTAATGTTCTTCACGAGTACATTCTTATGCCTTGTGAGGAAGTTAACTTTGACCTGTCCTATTTTTATTTTATTATGCACTCTATTATTTATTTATTGTTATTTTCCTATATTCTAACATATTATATTTTAGTTTAAAAGTTAACTTACTTCCCACTGTCTCTGTCTCCGTCGTTATCAATCACGTGATATGAGATCGGAACCAGTCTCCCGGAAGAGCTATCCCGGTTAATGACGTCATCTTATCTACATAATATTACCACTAGTCTCATCGATTTTTTAAAAGTTTTTACACTTTACATACTCTATTTCTTATTTTATAAATTTTTAATGTAAACAGTTCAAACTGGAATATATTTTTATCAAGTTAAGAATTTTAATATACAATTAAATTATGATTGTATCATCATCAATGTTGACATAAGTCAATATTTAATATTGATAAAAGCAACAACAAATAGTTACGTATATCAAAGACAGTGTATGAGTGTTTTCTTTAATATAATTCGACATGTGAACCGAGTAACAATTGAACTTCTATTATTATATCTTTTATTCCATTGAGATAGATGAAATCAAAGACAGTGTATGAGTGTTTTCTTTAATATAATTCGACATATGAACCGAGTAACAATTGAACTTCTATTATTATATCTTTTATTCCATTGAGATAGATGAAAAGATAAACAGCTTTCATCTTGATATTTTTATATATGTTTTTGCAAGGGCAATCTTGTCAGATGCAGAATCTTTCTATTCTATATCATATCGATAACAGGATATTAAGCAAGCATATATTATTTTAGCCTATATTTAAAAATTCGTATCAGTAAATATTTAGTTCTAATTGTGTTGAAAATATAATTCTCTTTAATTTAATAACTTTATAAAAATTCCATAATCTGTTACAAGGAGTAAATTTTCTTGACACTCATTTTTTTATTCAGAAATAAATCTGAATAAAAATATAATAAAGCATTATAAATTTTAACTGTTTGCATTACTTTCGTAGTCAATGGAGCAAAAATTTCTGATAGAAAAAGATTTCTCATTAAATTTTGTACTTTGTAAGTTATTTTCTTGTTATTGAAGATGAAGTAAACATTAAAATAATCTAGAATACAATTTTTATACCATATTAAACACAAAATATATTTGGAATTTAGTATTCCTTCGGTATAAGTAACATTAGATACTATAATTTCTTGGCAATGATTCATTTATAATATTTTATGAAGTAATAATTTAGAAAATTATACATCAATAAAATGCAAAGTTATCATTTCGAATTTTAATTTTAAGAAATTTCGAATCAATTCAAACTTATTTAAAAGTTCGAATTCATTAAGCTGTAATTCTAATGAAATCGTAATCTTGTTTAGTATAGTAATAATTAAAATTTATTACAAATTTATAAATCGAAAAGCAGATAATAAATGCATTAACTTTGAATTAAAATCAATCTTAGAAACTATTAAATAATTATTGCAAAATAATTCAAATAAATAATAATTAAATGCAACAAAAAAATTGAAAATAAATTATTTAAATACTTAATTAACTATTATTATTTTGTAATTATAACGAGATCTAAATAAATATGCAATGCACTTTAATAAATTTTAATAATTTAAAAACAGTTTTATCTTTTAAATACTGTTATTTTGAATAAGGAATAATTAATATACTGTATATAATTTTCTCACTTAAATTTATTAAATTAAGAGAGAAAAAACTTTTTCTAACTTTAAAATATCCATATACCGATTAAATCTGAAATTTTTTAAATATACTTATTTATTAAAATATGGTACATATTGCTCTATTGACTACTTTTTAATTAAAAGTAATGTAAACGAAAATTTAATGGAAAAATATTGCAATAAATACAATTTTCTTGTACTTTTAACTTTTTTAATCGATAAGGAAATATTATGGTACTCATCCATCAATTTCTTGACATAGATATAATTAAAACTAGTTCTTCAAACTCTCTTCTTATCCTTTCAGATACAGATGCGAGTATTTCAATGAATCTATGGAAACACCTGTACTGCATACTAAAATAATTACAATATTTCTGTCTGATATATCTGATAGCATTTTAATGCTTTTCTTTATTATTGCAATATATTTTCCTTTTTTCTTGATTAAAAATATTGGAAAATTATATATTGTATCAATTTACAGTATTTTAAAAACAACTTTTTTGAAATAAGTTATTTTATAAAAATATTTTTTCCCATTTTTAATATGCTATTTTGTTAATAATACATAATAATCATTTGTCTAGTTGGTCATCTGATTTTTGTTTTCTCCAACTAGATTTAAAAGGTTTCTAATAACAAAAAAGATTTATCATTCTCAAATTATTAGAGTATGTACACAATTTCATAATGAACGTGATTATAGACTTTTCTTTCATAAAATGGCATGGTGAGTTGCTATAGTTTCTTATAGATATGGAAGTATATATTTTGTTTAAATGTCACAAAATTTATTAAATTTATCAAAAGAAATTTAAAATTAATTTAGACTGTTTTCCTAATAGTTATATTTTGTTCGTAGTTAAGCTCGCTTTATGTATCGGCCATCACGTGATACAATCGTTAAGGGAGCAAGATTCCATTGACCACGCCTAATGTCATTTAGTTGAGTAGAATTCGTGAAACACACCAGCTGTGACGTATATGGTATACATATACGGTTTATTTTATTGTGATAAATGGTTATTATCCCGAAAGAAAAATGAGGTTTAATATTTTATCTGATTTTCAATTCTATTATTGTTGATATTAACTTTCGTTAATATATCTCGCATCCTGTGGTTTTGTTCGCAAACTCATTATAGTACTAATAACTTCTCTAACCATATCAATTTGTACCGACAATATTTATGCTTTCGTTTATCACCGTCTACCATTATATAATTAAATACTTTTAGTAGAAATTATGAATATCTCAAATTTCTTTTTCTTTTTCCTTAACTTTTTGGTTTCATTGATAACAAATTCTGATGCATTCTAACTGGAAAATAGAATTTTTTGGTAGTCTAAATAATATTAAAAACAGGAAACTTAAATGATCGTAAATTATCACCAAACGAATCACGATAAGCTTACTAATTTCTAACAGAATATTCTGTAATTTCCAGTCTTCATCAATGAAAATTATGAAAAATAAACTTTAAAGTAAGAAATGTATGTGATATATATGATTTAATGACTTTATTTAATTATTAAAATTAAGCTAAATAAATTATCTTAATAGAAAAATTATATATTATAAACAAAACTATAAGAACAATTTCTAAAACATGTGATTAATAAAAATCCAAAAGTATGTTTGCCTAATTTTTGTAATCATTATAGTTTTTCTCATATTTTGAAACAACATAAAAATTATATAAGATCGGAAGGATATTTTGTCACCTGAGGCAACATTAGAAAATAGCGCCCCTCTCCTCTTAGCTCACCCACATTAATACATAAACATATATAATACTTTAGAACTGGGAATGAAATGACGTCAAATATATAGTCACTGAAAAAAAAATACAAAACCTTTTTTTCAAAGCAACAAATAGTTAACAAAATACTATCAAAAATATATATTTATAATAGATATAATAAAAATGAAGTATAATTTAATTTTTCTTGCTTTCAATGAAGCAAAATCATTAATAATTGCTACTAAATTAATCAATTTAATTCTCACTGGTTTCTCTCTGCCTTGATGAGTATTATCCATTAGAAAAATACAGCATTATGTCTTTATAAATCGACTCTACAGCACGAAATATTGTCAAGATAAATATAATTAAGCGTGTATGTAAAATTGCAACTGCATTTTCGCGCCCCTCATAATTTTCGCCCTAAGTGACTGCTTCGTCCGCATCACCTAGATTCGGCGCTGATATATGATAACATTTCTATTTAAGAATTGTTACAGATGTAAAGATTACAATATATAACAATTCTTATATATTTTCAGTTGCTTCTGAACGATGCAATGATACTACTTAATCACATAAAATTGGAGTTTACACTTGTCTCACAATTGTAATTATAACATATATATTAGTAATTATAACAACATCGATAACAGTAATACAAATTGATAACCATTAAAAGCTATAACCAACGCACCGAATAGATTGCATTAGTTGGAATAAGTTTCCAGCTTAAACATTATGCTGGATGTATGAATGCTCCTCTTATCCATTTTGGCATCCATAATTTGCTGTACGTTCTGCAATGTTGTTAATTATATGTGCAATAATTTATTTTAGAATTGTTTTAGATTTATAATTGTTAATTAAAATTTCAAATAATCACACAAAGTGATACAAACTTCCAAGTAAACAACTTAGTTACGATATTTGCTCTTTATATAATTTTTACTACTTACTTGTAACACATTGATCGATGTATTTAATTTAAAATATTAAAAGACATATATGATTATTGCTAAGAAAATTTCAAATCAAATTTTTGTGTACACAGAATTTTTATTTCTTAATTTCATATAACAAATTATTAAACCACGAAATATAACACAAAGTATAATTTACATTGTATAATATTTCAACAATTAAAAAATAAAATTACAATGTTAAAATAATTATGCTTATATATACTATATATACTATATACGCTTTATCTAATAATCTATATAATATTTTATAATAATAATAAATACTATAATCATAATTTAAAAAATAAACTATCACATAATATATAATTTCATAATATGGTAAGATTATATAAATTTTTAATGCTTATCTATTATTTGACAAAAAGTAATCTATATTTAAAAATTATAATATGTTGTTTTTGATATATAAAATATTTTAGAGAAATATAAGTTCAGTTTTGAAAGAAAAAAATTATTTTCTAAGTTAGCTTGACTACTAAAGCATAAATTAGTATTACACGGGTTAAACTTACTAATTAAACTTTTTACTTTAGCTATGTTCATTGGGTGTATACTGCATTGTAATTTGTTCGAATTTCTTGTTAACATTGGAAGAACCAAGTAACAGTTGACAAACTTTTCAGTTAACAGAATTTAGTTGTTTTTTAATTCAACGAGAAAATATATAATTCCATTTTTTCCTCGATTAAATGATAAAATCTATAAAGCTTTAATTATTATGCATTTATTTTTTCTTCTAATTTAACTTGTAAGCATTATGGTTTCTGTGTAAATAATAATTCATTTTGTCAAGTAAATATTTGAGAGGCAAAGCTTTCATTAATACCATATTTACTTTATTAGCTCTATATATTAAACAATAAAAAATCGATAAACAAAACTATGAGAGAGAGAGAATTTTCTTTTATTGTAACTCATTCAAGCAACACAAGTCATCGATTTGACCTACTTTCTTAAAACAACACTATTCGTGTTTAACTACCACAGGAACTTTCGAAATAGTTTTTATTAGTAAAACTTTGGAAACTTTAATTATAAACAATTGAAACGTATAACAGGTTTAAGTTATTTTTATTCTAAAAATTTTCAAATGAATTATTTTTATTAATTTTCAGATCAAATCTTAACTTTTGAAATTTTATTTAATATTGCATATCGCATGTTGATGATGCTTCCTCATCTGGAAGGAAACTGCTATAATACTTGTAAAGAAAAATTTTAACCTTATGCTTTCTAGATAAATTCTTGGTCGTTTTAACGAGACTTACTGTACTTTACAGAAAACTTTATCCTAACAAATTTTGATATTTTCTTCTATTTTTTTAATATCCTATCATCTTTTAAAATCTAGTCTTATAACATTACAAAATAAGCAGATTAAACCTTTACAATATTTACTTTTTTATAATTTTAATGATCAATTTTTATGATTTTTATATTTTATGTAAACATGTGTAAAATTTTTTTGATATTCATCCAGATTTATAATAAATTTTCTAATAAAATTGGTTATCAACATTTTATTATAATTTTGAAAGTATAATAATATAAAAATGATATTTCAATAAAACATTTTGTATTTAGAAGTACTAAAATATAAAATGTAAAAATTTTAAATCATAAGTGAAAGATTTTTCTGTGTATAAACTATTGATATACGTTGTATTAACATCCCTTTAATTGTAGTTAAATTTTTGTATTGAATGTAGGCTGATGAAGGTGAAATTATAGTGACAAAAACATTAGCAGAAACAATGTAACTTCTTTTATAACAGAGTTTCATAGATAATCATTATATTAAAAAAAATTTTCATAACAGTATTGTGTATTTTATAAGCTCAGAGCTTAATTGTATTTGATGAAATGTGAAAAATATCGGCGATTCTAATTTAATTCTCATATAACAGTGAATGCAAAGTATTAATTTCACAATAAGAATTTCTTAACCATTATTGTTCTATTCTATAAATTATAACTCACTATTTTTCTACGGAGTAGATTATCTATTATGATCTATTATGTAGAGAAATTTCCAAAATGGGCTGATTATATTTTCGTTCGTTGTTGATAAATGACTTCATATTACGAATCATCAAAATATTTATCCTTATATGTTTCGATTGGATGAGTAATTTAGTATTCCAATTAAAGCTAATGTCAGAAATACAGGATGTTTAACTTTTGTACACTTTATTGAATGCACAATAGCATAATTCAAATTAATATAGTCGAACCTTCAAAAAGATAAATTTGCTTAAATATAAGTTTCCAATCTCTTTAATCTTGGTCAGTTTTCTTTTTGGTCCCATATATCATTTTATAACCAATTAAGTAGCTTTGTTCTATTGACAATCACTATGAATCATGAATGTTTATCTTATTTAGTGCTAATATTTGAAGGGATTTTTGTTATTCAATTTTTTTCAAGATTCGTTTTGATAAAACATGATTTTTAAGTGATAACCATTAACGATTTCCAAGTAGGAAATTATGTTTTCCGTCACATTTTAAAGCAAATTTTGTTATAAATAGATATTTCTTATAAATCTATCTATAAAGTTATGAGGGTTTTTAGAGGATATCATTAAAATTGTTGTTTCGTAATGATATTTTATAAATACCTCCAGAAGAAAACCATAAACGAACATATCATAGCATCAATGTTTAGTAGTTTGTTTGATGCCACGTTGCAAGCATCTTCTACACAACTTTGCAGACAACCTCTGACATATCTCTCATCGAAGTAGAAACTTCCACAATGAGACATACGTACTATTTTGGTGTCTATAGTGAGTGTTCCACTATCCAGAGCGCATCCTCGAACGATCATGTTCTCCCCAGTATCACCTATAAAATTTTAACATTTGTTAATATATTGCTCATCATTACATAATTATATACATATTTGCATAAATATCGTGATTAATGATAAATTAATGCATGATTGTCTTGAATCTATATTTGAAAGATTATGATGAACATATACTACAATTAACAGAAACGATTCACATATGTCTATATATATAAACTAAAAATTTAATTTAAATTTTCAAATCTTTATAGTTTAAGATTGAAACGATAATTATCATTCTCAACATTAAAAATTTTTAATGAAATTTTAAAATGATCGATTCATATCAATAAATATAATTAAATAGTTAATTATTTTCATAATTATGTTCTTTCGGAATTTTTAAACTAGTTGAGATTTATTTTTATTTTTCTGAGTCGAGAATTTTTACCACAAGTTTAAAAATTCCTTGCTTTATAATAAATAATAATAATAGTAATTCTGGAATAGTGAGCATTTTAAAGAATTTAAAAAATTCTTTAAAAATTATAGTAGAAAAAATAAGTTTATTTTTTTTGAACGATAGCAAGTTTTAACAACTGTAAACAAAAATAGTTGAGAAATACAATTTCTATACTGCGTATGTTCTCATTTATATTCTTATATGCATTATGAATATGTTGGGTTGTTATATTTATCAAATAAATAAATATATTAATAACTAATCGTCATATATAATTTAAACAGCAAATAGCAATCTTGAAAGTATATTTATAAGTGATGATGTTTATTTGGTTCATTTATATTGTGAATATTTATAAATTTAAAATATTTTTTAAATAATTTATTAATTAGATTCATTATTTTTCAGCCTTTCCTTAAAAACAACTCATTTGAATAGCAGTTGCAAATAAAAATATGCAATTAAACACAAAGATTACAATTAAGATAACCGAAAGTAAAATTTTAATGCAAATAATGTTTAATATGGACCTCAATATATATATATATATATATACACATTCCTTCCACACTAATTTATTATATATATTCCTAATAATGTATTGATACACAAAAATATATATATACATATACACACATTCCTTCCACACTAATTTATTATATATATTCCTAATAATGTATTGATACACAAAAATTTTCTATCAGTTGCTAATCTTCATCTAGTAATTATTAAATCACATTTTCAGTTATATTTTCAATAGGCTTGATATTTAAATAAAGTTTTGTACAGTAAATATTATTCAATAAAGTAATCATTATATATTGATTACCAAGCTTATACAATTATCTAACTATTATCATACATAAAGATTTTATATATAATCTTTTCAATGAGTTAATCTCTAAATAATTAGCTCAGAATCTCTGATTAAATCGAAAATAAAGCTTGTGCCATTAATTTCTTGCAAATTTATTACAGTACTGTTTATCGCATTTATAAATAAATTTATAATAGTCTTTAGGGATTATTTCTCATTAAATTAGAAACTTCGATATCCATTCATATGTATATAAAGCAGAATTAATTTAGGAAGAAACAAATTAATGAAACTGTCTAGAACTTTATTCAGTAATTTTTAAAAGGAAAATTATACAAAAATTGTTTTAGGCTGATAAATATTTTCAAAGTGATTAATGCGTTGAAAATTATGCAAATTAATTTTATCTTTTCATCAGAATTTTTCTGACAGATGGTGCCATCATTATTATATGGAAAAAATTTAAGAACGAAACTTTTCTAAGAATCTTTTCTTTCAAATTTTATAATAATAATTTATAAGAAAAAAATTTTTAAAGGAACGTAATCTTGTAAATCATTTTATAAAAAATAAATTAAAGTATTTATATTATTGCACGCTATAAAAGATTTCATTTTATATTATTGGAGAATATTTTATAGTAAAATGACTGGTTTGCGAGTTTTTATCCAATTTTATCAACTCGTGAAGAGTATATTAGACATTCATTCTGTTTTTTCACTTTCTTATATTCTAAAAGCATTTTTGAATGCTTCTTTATAAGCATCTGACATTTTTATTCCATTCTTTCATGAATATACGCTTATATATATGTGTTTATATATATATATATAAATTTTATATTGAATATAAATAAATTCAAAGAAAAAAGTGAAACTATTAATATTTTTTTTTCTTTCTCGATATTCAGAATTGGTTAAAAAGCTAGTTCTAAATAGATTTTTCAATATTAAAATATGGAAAATGTCTTTAAGATGTGAATTTATTAAATAATAGAAAAATAAATTCGTTACCGTATATTCCAGATAATTTAATACAAGCAGTTGCTGGGAATAAGCCATTTCTATGTTTCCTTCCAGCCAAACAAGGTTTTTCTAAAATCTCTGTGGTATAATTATTATGAAAAGGATCTTCACAAGCTGGATTACTTCCTCCAATAGACACACACTTGAAACAATCGAGAGCAATAATATCTGAAAATATTTTATATCTTTTTTATCGCCATCTATTTCTAAACATATAAACATGCAAGAAAAACAACATATTTTTAATTCACACGAGAAGAAAATTAAATTTAATTAAATAGGAAAATTATGATCGATATTAACGAAATAAAAATATATTTCATTTTTATCAATTAAATGCCTCGTTTAACGGAGGATATCGACCCATTAGTATAACAAAATTAGGATAATACTTTCGCCATCGTTATGAAGACAAGTTCTTAAATGCCTTAAAGCATTTTACTTTATTGTGACGCAGTGAAGTTGAGCAAATAATAATTACGAAGATGGCATTTTTTTCCACTGTAATTTCTGATGAAAAAAGTTAAACTTTGAACATTAAAGCAAAAAAACTTATCTAAATATATATTTCTTGCTTATACTATATTGATGATTAATTTAAAAATTATTAATTCAGATAATAAATTATTTTATTGATTATAAAAAAACTATCATCAAAACGTAATCTATTAAAAGATGTAGCATTTTCAAAAAAATTTATGTTGTTCTGTTACTCTTCAATAAATCTATTAATATAGAAAAAGTACAGTATCCAGTATCTTGAATTTTTATAAACAATTTATATTCCAACAAGAAGCTTTTTTATTTGAAGCTGTTTAAATAATGATTCACGATGTACTAAAAAATAAAAAATAAAAATGTGGAAGACAGTTTTATAATTGGTTACATGCGGTTGAATATTTCGGCCAGTTTTAAAGACATTTCATGCATTAAATAACTTTTAATCAGTCATCTAAGTCTAGTTATTTAAGTTATTTATTGCGTAATTTGCCCAATGTTTCATGAAAGGTGTATACGTATTTTAAAGGAATTTTAAAACTTAAAAAAATATTTCTGAGTAAGTAGATAAAATTTTTCAATAAATATCTTAACAACATGCACTGTTTTTATTATGAGATAATAGCTTTTATTATATATATATTATATATATAGCTTGAATTAAAGTATTCTGCTTTAGATTACCATCTATTATTTTTATAAATTAAATATTAAGAAATAAAATTAGCCACTAAAAATTAATGAGAAAAAAGGGGAAAAATGTTCTAGAACTATGGTTAACATTTTTGGACTATAAAATAATAAAAATATAAATTAAACTTTTTGCAATAAATAATTATTCTTCGCATAATAGCTTTTTTCTATATAATAAAAAAAACACAAAAATATAATATTCAAATACTGAATAGCAACAATGGTCATTTCTTTCGGTAAAAAGCATTGTATTGTAAAATATTAAAAAACATATAGTATAACTTATTGAATGAAACGAACGGAAAGCATTTTTAACCTAGAAAAATAGGGGGGAAAACACATTATTATCAAAGAAAATTTTCGCTACAATATAATAATTTAAATTTAACGGTTGATTTAATAAAAGATTTTTTATAATGAAAAAGCGCTCAAAGGAATGCTTCAAGTAAGAAATATTGTTCAGCTGTAGGAAGACTGATGAACTAACATTATTCCAACAATCATTATTTATAGCTACAAACAATATATTGTTATCAAAAAGAATAAAGAGTATATCTTTTTGAGAATTATTAGAAAGAAGAAAAAGTTGCTAATATCTTTTTTTAATTTGCTAATACTATATTTAAAATGCCAAATTGCATTTTTAATTATTTGAGAGTTCATTTTCATGTAAATAAAAAATTTAAACAATATTTATTCTAAATAAAATTGTGAGTTAAAAAATGAAAATGTTAATTTTTAATGTTAAATTACATCCCGAATATATATTTGCATAAATTTTTAAACTTAAATTACAATTGCTAGCATTTTTATCTATGATAGAATACAATATTATCAGTGCCGGCCCTAGGGTAGTCAGCGCCCTGCTGCAAAGTTCTTTTATAGCGTCCCCCTATATTTTTTAAAGACAATAATGGCTAATTTTCGAGTAATAAAAATAATCAAAATATAAATTGTTATCAATAATTTAATTTAATATAAATCTAATATAGTACCTAGTATACAATATAATGTAATTAATTACATAAAACAGTACATAAGTACCTAAGTACTAAGTAGTATACATAAAACAAAACGGATTTACTCCTACTAGAAATTCTTAATAAAATTAAATTTATAAGTAAACATTAATATTAAAATTTTACTTTTCTTTTATATTTAGTTGCAAAATTGCTCATAATAAACAGCATACATTTTAAATAAAAAAATCTTTTAAGGCGTCCCCATAAGGGGGCGCCCTGATGCTGTGCATCACTTGCATCTTGCCCTGGGCCGGCCCTGAATATTATATTGATATTTTAATGCCAAACAATTTTTCCTTATAAAACTAATCAATAAATAATTAAAAATTCATCGCTTAACATCTTCATTAATTTAGAAGATTCTTAAATGTTTAAAATAAACACGAAAATAATTGGTATTTAATTATATTGATAAAATTTTTCATTTTTAAATCAATTAAGTACTGCAATTAACTTTAATTTACATAATTTTTATAAATATAATTTTATCTAATAATCGTGACGATGCTTCCAGAAAATATTTAAACCATAAAAAGTTTATGGATTATAAATATGAATTTTAAAAGAATTCCTTATTGGCCGTAAATCAACAAACCTTAAATGCCTAAGTAACAGAATTTTATTTCAAAAACGAAATTTTTTTAATTATATCACGTCATTTTGCGGTTCTAGATGATTGATATATGCTCTTTATATACAGTAGTGGATTCTGTAAATTGTTAATAGTAATCTTTATTGCTACAAAGTTTAAACTATATAATGAAGAATTAATTTTTTATTGTTACTTAACATACAATTTAACAGTTAATGTCAAAAAGACTGCTTATATGGTATTTTCAATACATCATTTAGATACAGTTTCTTCAATTAATTTAAGTGGAGTAAATATCCAGTCAGTTATGTTCCATAAAGATCTAGGTATCCACTTGGATCCCAGCTTATCCTTTAAACATCACATCCAACATCTATCTAATATCATAAGAAGCAAGATGTACTTAACCAAACGTTACTTATGGAATGTCTCTGACGAACATATTTTGCGATCATGGTTTTTTGCCATGTTTATGCCGATTATCATATATGGCATTTCAATCTATTCATCAGCTTCCTCAACTTCTCTCGACAAATTAATCAGCTCTTACAATCAAGCCGTAAAAATCATTTTTTCACTTATTCAGCATAAAAATGGTTCTAACTATCCAACTTATTGCTATTACAAACCATTTCCGTCTTTTATATCAATAAGAAATAGTCAAGATATCAAACTCTTATCTAAATATATTCAAGGGTTTCTTCCAGCAGATGCCATCTTTTTCAATGTACCACAAGTCAACACAAGAAAAATAGATCTTTTATTTATTCCTAAGCATCGTTTAAACAGAACTACAAATTCTTTTTTTTTTCAGAGCTTGTAAAACCTATAATGATTGGAACTGTAAAGAAACGGTTTAACTGTTTTTTGGGGGTCACCCATTTCTTGTATGTAGGGTGTATAAATAAATAAATATCAAATTTAATAAGTTTTATATAGAATTATGTACCCTCAAAATGTTCTAAATTCTTAATAATTTTATTATAAAATTGCACAATTAGTTTTTTATGTAGACATTTTCGCTATTTTCCAGTTTGCAATATGCGCTGTGAATTGAAAAGAACTTATAATGATCTGATCGCATCTATGATGAAACAGATCAGCGGATTAAAAGATGAAGATCAATGTGCATCTAGATCTTTTTTTTTTTAAATTGAGAAGTAAATTACGGAATCGATTCTGGATTTTTCTAAGGCCAAGTTACAATTATCTACACATTCACTAATTAATTGCGCTATGAGTTGTATCATCGATTGAGAGAATAACTTTTTTGATTAATTCATTCTACAATATTTATGAGAAGCAATAACGAACGAAAAATGAGAAATGACGGGTCAATTAACAATGGCATTAAAAAATAGCATGTTAAAATTATTTTTCTAGTGCATTCAGTGACTTAATTTTAGTATAAAATCGCTTCGGAAAATCTGAAATGAATTTACCGTTACTACTCGATTTTTCAAGTGAATTAATTCTCATTATTTTGATCAATCAAACTCATAGAATGACAACCATGAAGTCATCTTGTCGATGATCGAATAAGTTAATCATTATTAATTAATTCTCTTAACTTTAAGAGAATTAATTAATAATGATTATATAAATCCAAATAGTTTTAATTTTGGATGTATATTCTATATTTATAATTAAAAACACTAATTTAACTAATTGTTTAGGAATTTTTGATTTACAATAATTAGCAAAATCATAACAATTTATCGCAAGAAACTAATGTACCATGAGATAATTCATCGAAAAATAAATATAAATTTCCTTTAACTTTAATGCATAGCTTCGGAGGGCATCTATAAATTTACATAAAATGGAAAAATCTGATAGTTGAACATAGTAAAGTCTGTAGAAGAGAGCTTATTTGATCGGGAAAATATGTTAATGTTTATAAAATGAAAAGTTTTATATAAAAAAAATCTCATTTTCTTTAAGAAATATCATAGATTAAATAAATCTGTATGACAATTGTCGTTCAGTGACTATAAATTTAAACGCAGAAAATTCGATTCAAATAGTCAATACGAGCTCGAATAAGTTTCTAACATCTTTATATAATTTATAAAACAATAAATTTTAATATTGTATTAGAAAATTTTTTAAAAATTAAATATTTTCCACAAGTTTGCTTCCATAAATATAATGCGTTTCAATACTGGTTCATTCGAGTTAAATCAAATTTTATGCTAAATCTTTCGATACAACATACAAAAATTTAAATTATTTTTTTATGACTGTGTCCAAATTTAATAATACATACTACATCTTGTAAGCAGCTGAGTTACCAAATTTTTATTCTTGTCCGTCAAACATTGCTGGTAATCGATATTTCCAGCTATTCTACTAAGCAAAGTACTTCAACAAAAAACTGAGCTGTTTCCTGATTTGACGAAATGTTTGCTTAACAAATGCAATAAAATTTGTTAAATTTTACAAGTTTTTAAGACTTAAAGATTCGAAATTATAAATTTTCCGATAAAAACTTGTAAACTTTCTATATATCTGTTACAATTGTTGCGATTCTTTTAAAAAAATTGAAGTTTTATGGATTGAAACAATAGATTCTAAAATAAAATTTCGGGCATTTCTGTAAAACGAACGAAAGGGTATCTGAAAAAATCGATCGAAGAATAGTAGTTACATTGACTGTTAAAGCAAACTTTTGCATTTGTAATTATTGAATCAGATTTCTTTTCACAATTTTCCAAAAATTTTCTTCTTTAATGATAAGGTTATCTTCCAGATATGCTTAATAAAACTAATGATGTTTTTTTAATCATTAAAAAAAAAACAAATTTGATTATTTTTTTTTCGAGATAATTAAAAACGACAATTAATATCGTGATAATTCCTAATTAAATTATTTTTTTCTTATCATTTTTTCTGTAAATAAATTTTATTGAATTAAATTAGAATTATTTCAAACTTTCTGTTGCAAATTTTTAATTGCCACAGAAAACATCAAGAGAATTAAATAATAATGATTATATAGAATTAAATAATTTATATTTTATTATTTCTATAATTAAAATTATTATTTATCTCAACCAACTACTTAGAAACTTTTAGATTTACGATTATTAGCGAATTTTAAATTACGAAACAATAATCTTATCGATAAATTTTGGCAGTTATGACAGTAAACTGTCATTCAAACAGATTACAGATTTTGCAGTTAAATTAATTTTAATAATTCAATTTTAATTAGTAACATTATATATTTGCAAGAATTTTGAAAACAAAGTAACTTTAATTTCTGCTATTTCTAAGCAATAAATTTAATTAATTGTTACTACTGGCAATATCATGCAGTAATTAAGTTTTATTTCAGATATATCCGTTTCGAAATATCAAATTATTTGATTTCCAGGATGGATATCCAAGTTTTTGAACGAAATATGTGGTCGATGTTTAAATATTTGCGAATTTTAAAAGTTCAAATAAACAGATGAGAAGTATAAATAGACCTGGAAGATTTCAAAATATAGATAATAGAATTAATCACAGAATCTAGAGAATATGAATAAGTAAACAGAATCAATTTTCTTATGATCCATTTTTATAAGCGGATCGTATAAAAAAATAAGCTTCATAAAATGGAAAAGTAACAAAAACTACAGGCCTATTTTTAATAAAAGTATGTTTAAATAATAATAGAATTTAAAATAAGAATTGTTGAGTTTAAAAAAAAGGTAGAAAAATTGCACGTTTCTAATTTGATTAACTTATGTAGTGGCAAAGAAGATTGTTTAGTTATTTTCATTTTTACATTTATTTAATGTAAGTTATATATTATATTAACAGGACTGGATAAGGGCCAAAGTAGATGAGCACAGAGTTGAGGAATGAGAATCAATGACCATACTTGATAATACTTCCAAAAAAATTAGATTCTGTACGTTTATTTCCGAATTTTTTAGATAAATTATTTCTAATACTTTTTATTATAAAGAATTAATGTGGAGAATATAGTATATAAAACATTTATTAATGATTTGGTTAAAATGTTTATTTTATATGATCTCTTTTAATTTAGCCACTATACTGACAATAAGAAATCTGATATTTTAGATACAAAATTCTTTTGAGTAGAAAACTAGTTTTAGTCGAATAATTTGATTCAATCTTACCTCGCTGAGAAGACTGGAAAATATTATGATAGATATGAAAGAAATATATTTGTACATATATGAAAAAAATTAATTGAGTAGATGTAGAATACAAAGTTATATGAATAAATCCTAGTAAATTTTTATATTTGTAAAAAACTTTTAAGGATATTTTTACAAGATTTATCTATAAGGATAAGACGAATAATATGGAGACAATCGATGAACCAAACTAAGATTCCTCTAAAAAATCGCAAATGTGATTAGATCTTGATATTCAATTTCGATTTTCAATGAAGAAAACTCGATTTTTTTGACAGCTTTTCGACAAAATTTATGTTTTATATGAAAATATGCGCGTAAAATTAAATAAAACAGCATAAAGGCCTTTAGTACGAATAATAATATTTGTGTTATTATTAAGAACCTAAAAATATTGAAATTAGTGTTATAAACATTGAAAGGTTTTTTTATACTAAAAAAGTTTAGATTTTTTTCAGAATGGTAATAAAGTCAGCTTTCGGAACCAATAAAAAGCCACTTTATTAAGCACTAAAAATCAAAGTGTTTTATTATATCTAGGAATGAGTTCTTAGGGGCCTAATTCTATCTTCAATCCACTCCATTACAGTTCAAAATAAAAGCCAAATTTTTAATTAAACTTTGGTTGAATAGTGTAATACAAATAAATTAAAAAATATTATAAATACTATAAGTTAAAAATACAATAAATATATAATGATATATCTGAAAGCACTTTTTCTTAGTTACAGTAAAATAATTTAGTTGTAATGTTTATTAAAGTGTTTTTTTATTGATTCTGAAAGCTTACTTTAATTATTATTGTTTTTATGTAAAGAAAGAATATCTAAATCTAATTTTTAATTTTATTATAACAATAATTTTTTTTTTATATTAGTAGACTAAAGGAAAACATGAAAACTGATCGATAAAATAACTTGTAAAATTTAGATAAACATGACATGAAAATCCAGAGATGATAATCGTTTCGTAAATATCAGAAGAAACGATATAAACAATATTATCAGATAATTATGAAGCTCGTGAAGCATCAGAAAAAATTGAAATAACTTAATCTTATGTCGATCTTAATTTTGTTAACTTAAATGCATAATTATTTAATCACTTAATTAATAATAAAAAATTCATATTAAATTTTTTATCATTAATTAAATGATGATAACTTTTTAATATAATGAAGATATTAAAATGAGATATTTTTATCTTATACATAATAAATATAGAATTTAAAATCATTGTATTTGAAATTTTTATCTTATACATAATAAATATAGAATTTAAAATCATTGTATTTGAATATGAAAAGAGAATATTGTAATGATTAAACTATTTTATCAAGATTAAGAAATATAATGACTAGAATGAGATAATTGGAAAATTAATTCATACAAATTAGAGATTCTGAGATTCTTACTTAACATATAGGCTATATTTCTTTCTAACATATTTAACAATGCAGTTTTAATTTATCATCACTCTTCGCGATGTTCTTTTCCCTCATTACATGGAGATAAATGCTGCTGTTATGTTTAATTGCTGGTAAATTGTAATCCTGGATTCTTAACAATTTAAACAATATTTGAAAAGATTATTTATTTTCAAGAATAATTTATATTAATTAAAATTTTACAAATTTGCATTCTACTCAAATTTCCTTTTACAACAAATATATTTTGATAATGATTTACTGCGTATTTAGCATTATTAATTTTTATCTAAATAAAGTTATTAATCAATATAGATCAGCAATTACAAAAGTGTAATCCGCGGAACCGAGAATCCGAATACTTACTTATATGGATCAATGAACTTTCTATAAAGATATAAAAAAATCCTTACAATAAAAATCTTAAAAAAAAAATTAATAAACCATTATCATAATTGCTTGGAAAAATATAGATTACATTAAATATAGACTAGATTCTAATCTATATTTACTTTTGTTTGTATGCACAAATGAAACACGGTATGTTAAGTCAGCAATGGGCATACATAAGTTTCTTTTTCCTTTAAAAAGGGGTCTGTAGTAACACTGATATATATTATAAAGCTATGCACTGATTAAATTAACTTATATATAGTATATTGATTAACAGCATAAAAAGTTATATGTTTGTTAAATTATATCTTCAAATTAATTTAACATTTTTGATAGCATTTGCCTATATAAAATTAAACTAAATATTTAAAAACCGTATTAAACAATGCACAGACATATTTCATAAAAAAGCTCCCAATCTATACAACAATATGAAAAAAGTTTAGTTGGTTTTCTCATAATAATTTTTTATTTGTGATAATTTTTATGTGATTGCTAAACAAAAATTGGGAAAATTTTAAAAACGAATATAGAGTGGATCGGGGGAAGATGGTAATCGGGGAGAGATGCTTATTTTTCTCTAATTCTTTAAACAAAGATAAAAATATCATATATTTTTATATTTAATTTAGATTGTTTTCAGATTTGCATCATTAATATTTTTCAAAAAAAATAATGATGAAAATCTTTAATATATTTAAAATGAAAATCATTTATATGTTTAATACTATTCTACTGCTTACACTTAAAGATTCCAATTAAAGAAACTCCAGCACTATTAGCAGCTAAACAGATCTCAAAATATTTTTATTTAAGAAAAAATAACACAAACGTTTTTGGCATTAATGCCATCATCAGGTACAATGATCCAATTTCAATATAATTCAAAACAGAAGGAATAATATGTTACTATGGCAATCGTTTCTTGTTACAAAAGATTAAAAGTTAAAATATACAGGTTTTTCTTAAAAATCTCAGAAATTGGGTTTAACAAGGAGAAATAATAATAATTTAGTACAGTGATACCTCGGATCACGAATGTCTCGGTTCATGAACAAATCGGTCTACGAACACCATTTGCGAACAAATTTTGCTTCGCTTTACGAACGATGCTTCGGTTCACAAACACACGCACGGAGTGCATGGAACGCATGTGACTCGCTGTGCACAGCCTCGCCCTCAGCAGCAATCCAGTTTGCCCAGTTCACATGGGTACAATAGAATCCCAACAAGTGTTGATATTTTAGTTTTTTTCTTTATTTAATAAAATTTATTCCTTATTATGGCTCCCAAAAAAGTTAAAAGTGTTAGTGATGGTGGTATTAAACATGCTTTCTTCTAATATTACTGTTATATTTTTTTCCTTTCTGTATTATTTCCACACAAAGCCATAACATGTTAAAAATTTTTTTCTAGGATAAAAAACGTATTATTTGGATTTACATTAATTGCAATGGGAAAAATTGATTCAGATTATGAACTTTTCGGATCACGAACAGGATCAAGAATGGATTGTGTTCGTGAACCGAGGTATAACTGTATAAATATAGATGTAAACTTAAAAAGAACATAGAGGTACTATAAGGAGGAATTACAACAAAATTAAAATTAATAAAATCAATAAAACTTAAAGACTAATAGCAGTTCTAAAAAAAAAAACCTCTTTTGGAGAAGTTCTAGTTAAAGTCATCACTAAGACAATCAATCATCCTTCCTTGTCTATTATGTATCTCCAGGGATGAAAACAGACTTACCGCTCAATTATTATTACCAAGTGGTCCAACGATCCTATGAGCTACAAAAATGCAGCCTTTATGAGTTACTACAAGAGGCACTGGCATACTGCACTGACAAAAAAGATATGCTACAAGAATTGTCTTACATAGAGGAAGTTGGTAAACAACATGGGTGTACTAAAACATTCTTACAACAAATTTGGAATAAAGTGAAAAGGAAAACACCTAGCCGAGATCCAATGCACAAAGAGCACGAGATAGTCCAAATGACTTTATACCGGTACTTTATTATAATAAAAACTTGCAAGTTGTGAAAAAGGTGGCGAAGAAGGCCAAAAAGAAATTGGCCCCACGTAGAGCCTCTATGTTATTCAATCTTTTAAGAAATGAAAAGGACCCCTTGAAATCACATGAAAAGAAAGAAGTCTATAGAATCCCAGTCAGAGACGATCAGACACTTGAACAAACCGCATAGTAGGAGTCACAAATAGAAACTTAGGAAGAAGGCTTGATGAACACAAAAGGTATATTTCCCAAGCCAACCTATCAACATCCCTGGCAGTGGAAGCATACAGCAGAAATTTGTCCATACAATGGGAGAAAGCGAAGGTGATAAAACCCGTAAAATTAGGGACCCAAACCACCATCATGGAGTCAAGAGAGATTTTGAAGAGAAGAAGGGATGAAAACCTAGTGAATGACAAACTCGCTTGGGAACTCCCATCTCTTGAGGTACATAATAGACAAGGATTATTGTCTTAGTGATGATTTTAACTAGAACTTCTCTGAAAGAAGTTTTTTAGAACTGCAATTAGCCTTTAAGTTTTATTGATTTTATTAATTTTAATTTTGTTGTAATATAGTACCTCCTTATAGTACCTTTATGTTCTTTTTAAGTTTACATGTATATTTAAACTAAATTATTATTATTTCTCCTTGTTAAACCCAATTTCTGAGATTTTTAAGAAAAACCTGTATATTTTAATTTTTAATCTTTTGTAACAAGAAACGATTACCATAGTAATATATTATTCCTTCTGTTTTGAATTACATTCGAATTGGAACATTGTACCTGATGATGGCATTAATGCCGAAAACGTTTCTATTATTTTTTCTTAAATAAAAATATTTTGAGATTTGCTTAGCTGCTAATAGTGTTGGAGTTTCTTTAATTGGAATCATCATTTATAATTCTGTAATATCAAAGATTTTATCTCAACTATGAATATTGATGCTTCAGGCAGAGTCATTGCTATTATAAAATTATAATTGATAATTTTCATTTTATATATATTAAAAAAGACTGTATTTATTGAAAAATAATTATGAAAGTTAAGTTAAATTTGTTTTTAAAATATTTACATTAATTTTTAAAAATATATAATATAGTATTTATTAAAGTTATAAAGGAACCGCTTAAGGTTCGAAAACGTTATGCCAGAGGCACTGAAGAAGAACCGCTTAAGGTTCGAAAACGTTATGCCAGAATAAAAAATCTTATACTTGCTAAAGGGCCAAGTTCAAATCAATTGTTCATTTGCCAACTTTGAAATTAGCAATAATTTTTTGTTTAAAATTCAAAAACAACTTGCTTAATATTATAATAAAACAGTTATAATGTTCAGTTAGTGTTCTATTTTGTAAGTGAGAGGCACTGAAGAGGAACCGCTTAAGGTTCGAAAACGTTATGCCAGAATAAAAAATCTTATACTTGCTAAAGGGCTGTAAAGGACTTTTTATTATAATTTTTTGTTTTCAAATTGAGGATTATTTCTAACAAAAGTTCAACAAGACTGCACTAAACACAAACCAAAAAATAAAACTTAAAGCCCTTTAGCAGTCAAAAAACTTTAATCAGAAATGTTTTCAATGCTTGGCGCTAAGTATGTTGAAAACATTTCTGATTAAAGTTTTTTGACTGCTAAAGGGCTTTGAATTTTATTTTTTGAGGATTATTTCTTGTCTCAATATGGAATGTCATTTTTGCATCTTCTCTTCTCATTTAAGATTATTGTATTGTAAGAATAATATACTGCATATTTATATATATATTATTGTTTCACAAGTTATATACAAAAAATTTTCATATTTTTGTAATAAATAATTATGATGTCAGGGCTGGTGGATGGTAGTAAGCAAGGTAAACACCATGCACAGTGCTTGCATCTACTAAACTACCAATTGTTACATGTGGTTGTCAACATTAGAAATACTAAAAACATTTCAAAAAGTATTAATTTATTGTGGAATATTTAAAACTGATGATCAATATAATTTTAAATTGTCCACAAATAGAACAGATATCATAGTTACTTTTAAGTATAATAAAATATATTGTTTTTAAATTATTGAATAAATATTTTCCAATTTGTATGGGGCTTTGAGGATTTTAATATCATATCACAATAGAATTCTCAAAATTCATATTATAAAATTCCCTAATATCAAGCATGGATCATGAAGACCATTCTGTTTAATATTGTTATTGAACATTATAAGTATGATAAAATGAATTTAAAATACAAAATTGAAGAATTTTATAATGGGGAAAAAACACAGAATTTCATTAAAAAAGATTATTAAATTTGCTTTCATTAAATTTTTTTATAATTTTTACAGTTTAAATATTATCTATGTATTTAATATAATAATAGTTTTAACTTTTGTTCTGAAACACAGAACAAAATATTCCTTTTCAAAATTAAATAATGGTTTAATAAATAAAATAGCTACTAAAGTAAAACTTTACTTGCTATTTTGATAACAAAATTTGTAAGAGCCAAAAAATAAAACCTAAAATAAATATGATAATTTATTATATTAGTATTAAAAAGTCCTCTCATACCATCTAAAAGTTTAAATTTGTCTAATATCCAATATTTGATCATAAAATATCAGTTCCTACTATTTATTCTACATTGTTTATAATCTTACTTTTTGCTTTCACTATCTTCTTTACTATAATCTATGGATTAATCTAATCTATTAAGGGCCGGTTGCACGACTTTGGGTTTAATCTGCAGAATAGCTATCGCTAGAATAACTCTAACCCGTTCGAAAATCTAAAGATTAAGTACCAGAGTGTTGGACGTGGCAAAAGATAGCTATCAGCCAGATAGCGTGAAGATAGTTACTGCGCATGCTCTTTACCATAGCAACTCGTTTGAATATGGAGGCGCCGATTAAGTTATTTACTATTTTCGTTCATTTTCTAGAATCCTGCACCATATAGAAGTGCAGTCCTTTTGGAAAGTTTTCTCTATTGTCGTTATATTTCGATTGGTACTATTTTCATTCATATGGTGCTAATGTAAAATTGTGACTTATATTTCTTTTCAAACGATAATTTACTTTATATAATACTTTTTCCTATAATGGTGCAATCTTTATGAAATAAAAAGTGCAAGAACGTAAAAATAATAAGATTCTAACATGATATTATAAACAGTAAATCTGTATCTTTCTTGGAAATATTCATTCTGTATTAAGATAAATGTAATCCAAATAATCTAAATTGAGATCATTTTCAACTTCGTAAATTTAAAATAAAATAACAGACTTCTGATTTATAAAGTGCATATTCCCTTTACCTCTCTGAAAATAGCCATTAAATCGTTGATTTTATTAAAACGAAACCTCACATGAAAGTTATCATCATCAAAATTTATAAACGGTAAATCTGTATCTTTCTCGGAAATATCCGTTCTATATTAAGATAAATGTAATCCAAATAATCTAAATTGAGATCACTTTCTACCAGCACAACACCCGAATATTTTGCGATAATGGATACACTATCTTAGATCTAACTAGATCTGAAAATATAGATCTTTATTTCTAATTTATTATTTACTCTTGTACATCAACATATGTGGTTATAATATATATATATATACATATCACTTTGAACTTGGGATTCGGAGCTACTGTAGTCCGCCATATTGTTTTGCTAGATAATCTGTGGAATAAATTCTTAACCCGCCCCGTTTCTAAACAGACTAAAGGCCATATGCATAAAACAGTTACCGCTCGGTATAGTTGCAAGTCTGATAACTTACGTCATTTTTCTAAACAGACTAAGGGCCATATGCATAAAACAGTTACCGCTCGGTATAGTTGCAAGTCTGATAACTTACGTTTATATACGTTGCACTCTTTTGTTCTGTCGGCAGATTATCAATATGCCTTGGAACCAATTAGAAAGGCTTTAAATAAGCACAATATAAAACTCCCGTATACAAAAAATATGACATATGATATAATTAAAAATAATAAACCACAACCACAGCTGGAATGGTATAAAACTAACTGCGTTTGTGCTGTTTGATATTATTCAAAAAAAAAAAATAATAAAATAATAAACCACAACCACAGCTGGAAATGAAAGCTGGGATCTATGTTATTTTGCTGTATAATTTTGATACAAAGAGACAAGAAGTTTATATAGGAGGCACTATACGATTGCTTAAAATCAGACTAGACGAACACAGGAAGAATATAGAAAAAGGGGAGTTTAAAACAGCGCTTGTAACTTTATACTAATAACATCGAGATCCATTGAGATGAGGCAAAAGTAGTGAGATCCATAGATGAGATTAAATGGATTGAAACAATAGAGATTATAAAATATTCCCAAAAAATGCACACGATAAATGATAATACTCCTGAATTGATCTCGGTGCCATGGTTCTCCGACATACAATAAAATATAATATTAATAATGATTAATTATAAAAATAATTAGTTTCTTAATGTTAAAAGAATAAACATCATATAAATGATGTAAGAAATTAATTTATACTACATGTATAAAGAACCGCTGAGGATGGCTTAATTAAGCCAAAAGGTCTTCGGAAATAATGATAAGAGTTTATTTTTCACTTAATAGAGCCGTTAGATTAATCCATAGATTATATTTATTCTAGGACGGGTCGGCAACATGGTGACCGCAAAGCAATTTTTAAGTGCCTGCCGTTCAAATATCTGAAATCTAAATTTTAGATATTTGAACAACAAATACTCATAGTTGTAATGAATAATTTTAGCAAAATTGTCTTTACATTTGTGCACTTTGATTTTATCTTTGCCATTTTAACAATTGTATGAATTGTACAATTAACTTTTTGACAAAAACTGAATTTTAGCGACATCTATATAACACTAGATGACTAGATGATTCAATTTTCGAGTACTAGAGACATCTGATACCGCATATAGTGAACTATTTTCTGTCCCCACTATCTTCGTATACTCTATCCAGCCACTGCATGCTGTGTTGCCCATCGAACTCCCGTATTTCTGAAATATGCCCATCTATTAAAAAAGGTTGCAGACCACTGTTTAGGATATACAGCTTACCGGTGTATCTTTTGAATGCTATTCTAGGATGACTTTATATAATCCAATCATAGAATTCTACTGAAATTATTTTTATAATGTTAATATCTTGTATATATTTTAATACAATATTCTGGTCATTTACAAATGATTGGAAACCACTCAAGCTAAAACTATTGTCGGATTAATATAGGTATTCCTTGACTCACAACAATCCTATCATTTGTAAGTTGAATTGTCAGAAGTCAGAAATGTTTAAAATTTATGGATTTCTTATTACTAATATTTATTAGGACACTATATATTATCTTAATAGGCATAAAAAATACAAAAACTACAAGAGTCAGACACAAAAAGGGACACTTTCCATATATATCAGCCTATTGGGTCAGGGACTAGAACTCATTGAATTGCATTGATCAATCACAGAATTTACTGTTTGCATTACCATCATAAGATGAAGAGTATCTGTATTAAGAAACAAAATTTAGACAGTGCAATAATTCTAAAATGCATGAAAAAATTATATTTTGGGATTTTCATGTTTCCTCGCATTCCAAGTTTATGATAGTTGTAATACTTCTTTAATATATTAGTAATTTTAATGAGACCCTGGTTGATTTCAAAAACAAATGCAGGCTTTTCATTGTGTTTTTACACCAAATTTATAAACATTCTACTATAAATTTATCACTTTAAACATATGGTAATTTTTATTTTTCTGTATAAAAAATAAAAATTATTTTTCCAGTCCCCCAAAATTTACAGTTATGATTAAGATTTTTTTGTTAACATATAATGTCACTTCCTATTCTGAAGAGTACTTTCCCCAAAATTTATAGTTATGATTAAGATTTTTTTGTTAACATATAATGTCACTTCCTATTCTGAAGAGTACTAAATGATGGAGCAAACAAAATTCTATGAAGAGGTATAATGGAAGACTGATATTAACAATTCCATGAATAGGAGTCACACCTGAAATTGAACCTACGGTATGGTATGTCCTCCAGAGTGAAAACTGAAACATTATTATGTGGCCAATCTGGATAACATTATGATTAGGTCAGAATCAGATTGAATTATAGAATAATTAAATTAATCCTCAGTGGACAGATTGGGGTAGTGGGTAGATAGTATTCTCTGAGATAACATCTCTACAAAGATTTTGTTTACTATTTACATAAAAATATAATTTAAAAACTATTACTGTATCCTTATAAATCCATAGGATCATTCCATTGCTGAATTTGGAAGATCATGCTAATAAATTGAGAGGAAAATACCTATAAGAATATTCCTGATGAACAAGTAATTGATTTCTTAGAAAATAGAAATAGAATGGAAGATTTTTAAAATACAGGTAGTCCTTGACTTATGGCAGCAGGGTTCTAAATTGAACCTGTTATAAGTCAGAGCAATCATAACTCATAAATGCTCAAAATTCATGGATTTCTCACTACTAATATTTATTAGGACATTATACATTATCTTAACAAACATAATAAATACAAAACTATAAGATCCAGACAAAAAAAGATGCTTTCTATACAGTGGTTGCTTGTGGCTTGAAATTGTGGGCTGCTGCAATTTTCAAAATATACATACACACTGTAAATACAGTGTATTTATGTTTGGAAAAAATATCAAAATTATGGTAAAAATTAAACTTGAAAAAATATTTTTTATTGTCAATAAAAATATACAGTTTGCTATAATTCAAAATTACTTAAAAATAAAATATATTCTTTTTGTTTGTTTCATGAAAAAATATTGCTTATTATTGATGATTGTCAATAACTTGTAAGTTTTTTTTACTGAGTATGATTGTACTCAAGTATGAATGAAAGTGCAGGTTAATGGATTCCACTAATTGGTATCAAGATACAGAGATATTGATAAGAAAAGAATTAATTTTAATTATATTTACAATAATTACAATAAAAATATCTTAGTAACTAAGCTTAATCTATATACAGTATATATAACAAAGAACGATGAATTGGAATGTTAGCAATTATTTACATATTAGAACAAAAATAAAAAGTTCACTCTGTAGATCTTCCTTTACTAGTTGGAATGGTGAAAGTTCTTTTATAGGAGAAGTTGTCCTTGGCACGATGCAATTGGATTTCCTCACAAAGAGTATAATCCAACACACGTTATTTGACGACAAGTCCTCTTCCTAACACACACGTGCACAAGCTACGGAGTCCCACATAAAAGTGTCTCTTAGGTTGAAAAGGAGAAGAGGGGCTGTTTTCCGGGAGAAGCGCCCTCTCGCGACAAAATTTAAAAAAAACTATTATTATTATTAAATTTTTTTTTTACAAATATAAGCAGTAATTATCAACGTGAATAATAAGAGTGGGGATTACAAATAAAGATAATAATATAAGGTAGAATACCACAACTCCAATAATGTTCGAAAATAAAAACTATAATAAATGTTATGTAATGTTTGTTTGTAATGTTTAATTGTACTGTTTAGACCAGTGTTTCCCAATCAGAATGCCATGGCACCCCAGCTGGGAAACACTGGTTTAGATATTTAAAGAGATGGAGCAAGCGTGATAAGCACTACAAACACACTACTACTGACAAAACCTGCATATAAACAACAGTAGAATTGCATGATGAACAGTGCTGTATTATGCTAATAGCTCACATCTCACTATGATGTACATATTCTTGTATGTATAGCAATTAGTGTTTCTTTTCCGGGAATCCGGGATCCCGGGAAATTGTAAGATTTTCACACTTTTTGTATTCCCGGGAATTCATAGCAATTAGTGTTTCTTTTCCGGGAATCCAGGATCCCGGGAAATTGTAAGATTTTCACACTTTTTGTATTCCCGGGAATTATAGTTGGTTTCCGGGAATTCCCAGGAACTACCATGCAGATACAAAAAATTATAAAATAATAATTAAATTAATCCTGAAGACCTGTACGAGGAGTTATTTATAAGAATTTGTTAATTGGCAATATGGAAAAACATGTAGGTGTGGTTTACTAACAGAGTTGCACTCACATCTGATCATGGATTATATCTAATGCATCTATGAGTATGATACGTATTGGCAACTTGGTTGGTTAGTTTACTTCTTTTCCTTCTTATGAAGTCAACATAAAATTTGCATTATTTTAAATTAAATTTTATTATAATTTAGGTAATTCAAAAAGTGACTGTGAATTACCTACTTAACTTTTGGAGAAGAGACCACGGGAAATTTGGAAGAGAAACCAGATTTTCCGGGAATGAAAAAAAGTCGGGAAATCATAAACACTAGTAACAATATGACACTGTGATAAACACAGTGCTGCTAGCATCCTTTGCCCTTCTAAGTGTTACAAGATGTATTTTTATTATTTTTTTTGCAAAATAAAAGAATTATATAGGATTGTTGTTGATAAAATTAAATATTACAAATAAATATAAATAAATTAATAAATATATTTAAATATCAAGAAAAATTGGGGGTGCACAGTGTCTGTGCATGAGCCACCCCTGTTTCTATATATCAAACCATTGTTCTGGAACTTGAACCCATATAAATTACATTAACCAATGACATTATCATCATCATAAGTCCTTCATTACTATCTTGAAGGATCCAGATTCAGTTCAGAGTCCCATACCTCTAGTTTTTACAGGAGGGGTTGAGCTCAGTCCATCTCATTAACTAAAATTAATCTTATGTAAATACAGATCTACAAAAGTCAAGGATTGTTTATATAAACATTTTTACAGTTATAACAGTAAATTATTCTTAATGGAGATGATGATATTAAATTTCTTTTTTCCTGCTTTTTTTTTAATAATTAAAATGGTCCATACTAATAGTTAAAGAATTTATAAATAAAGTTGTTATATAATTTATTAAATGTATTCTGTGTATTGTATATTGGTTTTATATAAATTTAAATAGTAATAATAATAATGTCTTTTTTCCTTTTAGATGAAGAAGAAGACTCTCCAATGATCCGTGGATTCTCAGATGACGAACCATTAATAGTTGCTTAAGACCATAAAATCTAGTTACTTTGATCCTACTTTAAAATTATAAAACAGATTATATTTGAAATAATATATGTATGAGTAATGTATATGTGTAATATATACAGTAGATCTTCATATAGCATGGGTTCATATAACATAGATTCTTATAATGCAACAAAAAAAATTGTAGTAGTGTTCATATGTGTTAAACAGCATCTTATAATACACTAAACAAATTTGACATTTTCACATACTAATTTGAACTATCACATGAAATATTTTTCCAATTTCATTTTATTCATAAATCAAGTACTTTAATTAAAATAATTAAATTTGGTAATAAAAAAAAATCAAATATAAATAGCAAATATTTAAAAAAAAAAAGTTATTTACATAATTATTTGATGAAACTATGGCACCCAGAGGACATGCTATTTACTCTTCATGATTCACATTTTAATTTTTCGTATTAGTAACAGACAACAAAATGTCTATTATTAACCCAATTGTACATTTTGTAGCTATATGCATGTTTGAAATGCCATATATATGAACATTTAGCAATTATTTATTGTAACTAATGTTCAAATTTTTCAATTTTTTGATACTTGATTCATATATAATCTGTGGCTCATTTAACACTGATTCATGTAACATGGAATTTATCCCTTACATTATATGGGGGTCAGGTGTATACATACATACATACATACATACATACATATATACATACATACATAAATAAATACATACAAGAAAACAATATATATATATATAATCTGTAATTCTATAAAGTGTATTTTATAAATATATATATTTTACACCTTATAGAAATAATATATGTTGTTATAAAAAAATTAGTTAATATTTAAAAGTCTTAAATATATTAAAATTCAGTTTCTTCCTCATTTTTATCTTCATTTGTATTATCTGTACTTTGATTTGTTTTGTTAAATATTTATAGTACAGATGATAAAGTATTTAATATTTGTTATAATCTGTGATATACAAATTTTGGACTAAGTATGAAATTTTTCATATACATTTACTGTAATATTATTATTTTTTCCCAACATTTTAAATATATATTGTTGTTTCATATTGTACAGAAAGTTAATGATAATATAAAAATAAGAAGTTATTAAATATTTTTTTATCATATTATTTATCAGAAAAACAAATTAGTTTATAGAAAAATACAGCATAAAAGTAGACTTACTGATACATCTTATAATAAGAGATCAATTATCCAAAGAGTTACTATTATCATTATCATTATCATCATCATCCTAATTTAGATTAAAAAAATCCAAATACAGAAATAAATTATTTCATTATATATTATAATTCCAATTCAGGAGTAGTGATTATATGATATATGATAAATCAGGTTAGTGATTTAAAAAATTAAACTTTTTACACTAAGCTTAAAATTTAATCATATTTGGATTTATTTTATTTTATTTATTTGGTTTTCAAAATATACCTATACTATTAATCATCATTGAATTTTATTGCATAAACTGAATACAAATAAAATTACTAAACTTGCAATTTTTTTTGTCTTATAAAATTTCATATACAGTAATACCCCGAAGTTACGCGATAGGTGGGATCGACAAAAATCGTGTAAGTCGGGGTACAACTTTGCATATAAATTTGATTTAATTGGGACCAAGGACTAACAAAAACACTAGTCATAAATACATATAAATTTTGTTTAATTGGGATCAAGGACTAACAAAAACACTAGTTTAGAAGAAAAATATTTAAAAATATTTAAAATTGCAGTTCTTTATACATATATATATACAAAATATTAAAAAAATAAATGTTACATAAAAAATTATTCACTTTTACTCTTACATAATAAAATGCATATGGCAAATAAATTTTGAATTTTTGAAAAGGAAATAAACTGGACATATAATGCTGTATTAAAAAAGCATGCAAAAAGTAAAATTGAACTACAAGTTTTACTTTAAAATTTCACTCTTCAATTCTTCAATATTCAGTAATTCCATTCTTATATATAGTATTCATATTAAGTACAAAAATTACAAAAGTTTCTTTTGTACATTTTGTTAAGAGTTTTTGTTTTGATTGTTTACTTAAACATGCTTCTCTTTCCATCATTGTATGTATTTGCAAAAGTTTTTCAGTAATTTCTGTGTATCCCAATCCTTTTTCACTGCCGTTTTCTTCATTTATAGAATTTTCTTCTCTTCTTGACTGAATCAAAATCACTCATAGTTTGATAACTTGCCTCTATTAAAAAGTTTTTATCAATGTTGACATATTCTTCAGCACTTATTTGCATATTAATGTCTTCAAGCTATCCTATAAATGTCTAAATTCCATCAATGTGCAATACTTCAAAAAAATTCTTTCATTCCTTATTCAGGTTGACCAATGGTTTCAAATCCAATACCACTTTTTCCTTTATAAGTTGAAAAAAAATTTATTTTTCCATCTTATACAGGTGTTCTTTTATTCAGTGAAATTTTAAATGCTTTCCGTTTCCATGTTAGACAGTTTCCGCGTTATACAGATATTTTCTTTGATATTTCTATGGAAGTTGTTCGGAAATAAAAATATTTTCCATGTTGAGCAGGTTTCCAGCTTTTACAGTGTCCAGATTTTACTGTATAGTACAGTTAATGTACACTCCATACAATCAATTTATACTACCCATGTCTCATGTAAATAATACAATACAATCAATTTTACTACCTATCCTTATTATAAATGTACAGCTGCCTCACCATAATATACTGACAAAGACATCTAAAATTTTCATCATTCCAAAACTAATAATGTAAATGTCCAATTTCATATTGTGTAGTATATGCATACAGTAATTTTGTTTTTACATTTCATCATGATAAACAATTAATTTCTTTTAATTTTTGAAACAAAATACAGTTGATTCTCATTATTCATGGTAGTTATATTCTGTAAATTCTTTGCAAATACTGAACCATTGTGCCTATGGGAAATATAGAGTTAGGTTCCTGAGAACCTTTCTTCCCAACATTTTCATCCTTGCTTTGTGTGTGTTTCTTTTGTTTAAAGACACCTTATTTAATATGTATTACAGCACTTGCAAATAATTACAGTATATGCAATGTATAATACTATAATAAAAATATCTAGCACTTACTGCAGTTGAGGTTACTGCTTCTTTCTTAAACAAGATCCTCATCAATCGCTAACGTTTTCGGTATCTCTACCATCTTCAGGCTAAGCTGGTCTATAGAATGTTAATTCAAACTATATAACGGTTCGGGTACAGATTCATAGCAAAAAATAAACAAACGAACAATAAGGAACATCGTTGCTAAGTAACCGTTCACTAGGCAACCGGCGACATGTGTCAAGATGAAATTAAGTTCGCAAAGATGTAATAACTGTGAAAAAACGTAAAACAAAAAATTTAAAAACAAACAGTGGTTCAGTAAAAAGTCGAGCATTAGCTTCGTCTGCTTCTTTCACATTTCTGCAATGCGTATTTCCAAGCCGCTGGGAGCTCTATCGCTGTTCTATCATTCAACAACCTTTCATATTTCCCTTTCCTCAAAATTTCCAACGATTCAGCCGTGTACACCTGGGTTTTCCTTCTTATAGGCTTAATGATTTTGGCCTCCTCCCATTGTATGTCAAGGTCAGTTGAGTAGGCTTCCGAAGCCAATGCTGTGCTAGTTCTAGCATTGGCTATGTCACTCTTATGTTCCTGCAGTCTTTGGATGAGGGTTCGAGCAGTTACACCTTTGATTATGATAGCCTCTACCATTCTTTACACCTGGAAAGATAAACACGTTGGTGTTTATCTTTCTATAGATTTCTGATGGAAACGTACCGGAAGCACAAGAGAGAGCACCACTGTTAAGGGAAATAGCGCACACAATCTGTTACAGCTCCTATTTTAGGTTTAAGTATAAAGTATATGCACAAGTGAAGGGTGTACCCATAGCAGGTGCTCTAGCAGAGATTGTGCTCAGAAATGTAGAGAGCCAAAGAATACAATCCTTTCGACCGTCGTTAAAGTTTACATAAGATACATGATGACGTTTTTACAGTGTAGAATAGTGATGAATCCCTTGGGTGTTTTGAGGAAGCCTTTACCTTAGCAGAATATGGATTGAAGCTAAGGAAAGAACAGCTTAGTACCCAAGTGGTCCGCTTCCTCGATATTCAAGTCGAACTTAATAATGGAAATTTAAAAACAGCAGTCTATAGAAAACCCACGTATGAACCTGTACTGATCCCCAGCTGGTCTCAAGATCCTATCAGATACAAGAAGTTTGCCTTTAATTATTTTTTCAGAAGAGCTATTATATACAATACTGATGACGAAAGGTTAAGAGCTGAAATTAGCTCTATAATATGTATAGGTGAACAACATGGCTACTCTAGGTCGTTCGTGAATATATACAAGAATGTTAAAAAGAAGCTTGCTTATGCTGAAAATCTGCAAGATGCTGCCCAACAGCAGCAACCCAGACCAATGGAAGGATATCTTACTGTACTGTATAACTTGGCTAATTACGGTGTAGTCGACAGAATTGCTAAGATGACCAACAAAAAACTAGCAGGCTAAGGGGGCGCATGGTATTTAGTTTCTTGAGAAATGAAAAGGACCCAAGGAATGAATCTGATAAGCAAGGGGTATATGAAATACCGGTATTAGACAGGCGAACGCAACAAGCAGCTAAATATAAAGGTGTAACCGCTCGAACCCTCATCCAAAGACTGCAGGAACATAAGAGTGACATAGCCAATGCTAGAACTAGCACAGCATTGGCTTCGGAAGCCTACTCAACTGACCTTGACATACAATGGGAGGAGGCCAAAATCATTAAGCCTATAAGAAGGAAAACCCAGGTGTACACGGCTGAATCGTTGGAAATTTTGAGGAAAGGGAAATATGAAAGGTTGTTGAATGACAGAACAGCGATAGAGTTCCCAGCGGCCTGGAAATACGCATTGCAGGAATGTGAAAGAAGCAGATGAAGCTAATGGTCGACTTTTTACTGAACCACTGTTGTTTTTAAATTTTTTGTTTTACGTTTTTTCACAGTTATTACATCTTTGCGAACTTAATTTCATCTTGACACATGTCGCCGGTTGCCTAGTGAACGTTTACTTAGCAATGATGTTCCTTATTGTTCGTTTGTTTATTTTTTGCTATGAATCTGTACCCAAACTGTTATAGAGTTTGAATTAACATTCTATAGAACAGCTTAGCCTGAAGATGGTAGAGATACTGAAAACGTTAGCGACTGACGAGGATCTTGTTTAAGAAAGAAGCAGTAACCTCAACTGCATTAAGTGCTAGATATTTTTATTACTGTTAGAAGAGTTTAAGCAGTGTTTTTTGGAAATATGTATAATACCATATACAATATTATAATTACAGTAATCTTAAACTTTTTAAAACACTAGCTATGTAGTAAATAAAATCTTTTTTCTTATGGATAGTTGTTTGATGTACCAGCTGACACATTTTCTTTCTGAGCTGTCTTTAAAAACTGCATCAGCTTTGTCTGTGTTGCTTTTTGCTTCAGATCTAGAATCTCGGCATAAGGAGCAAATGTGCAGGAAGTAAATTTGAAGCTGCGTTCAAGCATAAGATCACATTCTTCTGTGGGACCTGTGGTTGATATGAACAGACTTGGCATACCTGTGGTCTGTGGAGTGAGCAAGGATAGATTATGAGACTTTTCCGGCAGAACAACACAAACTACATTTGGTAACAAGCAATATCCTTTATTAGAGAGAGAGAGAGAGAGAGAGAGAGAGAGTTTACATTGATAACAGTATTTTTGCTGACAACGGGATTCCGCAAAAGTTCTGCAAACATTGATTTGTAGTTACAAATAAATTTTCGCAAATAATCGAATACGAAAATAACGAGAATTGACTGTATTGGTAAGTAGTATAATTTGTCTATTCTAAAATGTAAATTTTTCAGGTTTTTAACAATTTCAAAATCAAAATGTGTTTTATTAGTTGATATCAAACTTCTCATTGCCTAATTTGAAGAAACAAATTATTATTATGTCAGGTGAAAGTAATGTGATTTCTAGCATCATAATTGGTTTCTCAAGATAGATCTTTAAATAATAAGATAAAAAATGAAAATAAAATACCCAAAAGACATTTCACTGCAATTAATGCAAAGGGAAATGCATTCAGTACACACTCATCATAAAAAATGTAAATCTTCTGTTTTCAATAACACCTTGATAATCATTGATATTTATTTATCAGAACCATCAAAGATCAAAGAAACTTGATTGAAATATCAGAGATCACCATATATATATATATCATACAGTAATCTCTAACATTGCAGCCATTCAATATAACTTTTTTAGATAACTGCACCTATCTGTATCAAAACATTAATAAACAGCCTTTTGGCTTGTATAAACTTAAAATACAAAATAATAAAATAGTATCATCTATATATTATTTTAATATTTAATAAACAATGGAGATTTTATATTTTACATTATTTAAACATGCATGTTTATCATTTCGGAAAATTCAGTTTTATTAAAAACAGATTTATTTGTTAAAGAATGTTAATCATCATTTAAAATAGCATTTTTTTACAGTTTTTATGATATGTTTGAATTATCATATATTATAAAAACGTAAAAATTCAAACATACCACAAAAAATAAAACTACCAGATGCATAGCATTGTTAGAACTATACAGTGAGTGATCAGTTAACAAACTGTTCGGATAATGAACACTTTCGCGAAAGATTTTTATGTTCAGATAACGAACACTTCACAGAACAAACTATGGGACCTGCAGATTGACGGAATGACAGGTCAGCTGGATGCCACGTGGTAAAGCTGTGGCTTACCATCCTAGAGGATCCAGGTCCACTCCCCCAATTTTCCAGGAGAGGTCTTGACCCAGCCCATTGAACTTCATCCTTCAATTATCTGGTTGACCCTATCATGGGTGTTGGCCAGCCTGTGATGAGCTCTATATGTAGCCACAGCCAAATAGAAATATCTCAGGAGGCTATAATGGATAACAAATCTAACGGAATGACAGGCTTAGGTCTTGCGCATTCGTGAAGATATGCCTAAGGATGGGAGAACAGTAGTTTTTCCCAATTAAAATGAACTCGGAGAAAAGAAAAGTAGTTTTCCCGATTAAAATGAACTCGGAGACAATGTAAAAGAAATCAAAGATTTATTAAAGAAGGTAAGGGATAGATTTTACATTTTGGTCTTAAAATGCACCCATACCAAGATGAGTCAATAGGCTTGGGATCTCTACAATGACAATGCTATTAATCACTTCCAAAAAATCCTGAAGAGAGAAAAGCAATTGACACTGGACAGATTCTTTAACAGAAAATAAACATAATAGATTAAAATGCAAGACTATGTATGTATATATTATTGTTATTACATATAAATAAACATAGTAAGAAATTATATAATTTATTTATTTTTTTTGCATCCTCAGAATGAATTAATCAAATTCCCATAAAAACCTATGATAAATCAATGATCGGTTAACGAACATTATCTTAGAATGGATTATTTTCGTTAACTGATCACCCACTGTATAAACAACATGACATTTATTTCTGATATAGAATGCCAACTTTTATTTCAGAAATTGAAATATAAATTATTATTTTTTAATTTATTGATATTTCAAATAAACTAACTTATAATTTGGATTTTATCAGTACAGGTAGTCCTCGACTTATGACGGCCAAAAATTATTGCTAAAAATTCTCTAATTCAACTTTGCCATTGCATATACAGTCAATTCTCGTTATTCGTGGATTACGTATTCACGAATTCGCCTATTCGCGAACATTTATTTGTAACTACAAATCGTTATTCACGGAGCTTTCGCGCTTATTCGCAGACTCCCGATGAGTGGCGAAAATACTGTTACCAATATAATCCTTTCTCTCTCTCTCTCTCTCTGGGAGGGAGGGGAGAGAGAGAGAGAGAAAGGAAGTTGTTTGTTACCAAATGTAGTCTCTGAATCGGGTTGCCTTCTCTCTCTCTGGGAGGGAGGGGAGAGAGAGAGAGAAAGGAAGTTGTTTGTTACCAAATGTAGTCTCTGAATCGGGTTGCCGGAAAATTTCTCATTAACTATCTTTGCCCACTCCACATAATCGAAGGTAGGCCAAAAGCCTATTCATATCGCTCGCAGATCCCATAGAAGAATGTGACTCTATGCTTGAATGCAGCCTCAAATTTAGGTGCCTAATTTCCTGCGCACTTGCACCTTACGTCGAAATTATAGATGATCTGAGGCAAAAAGTGACGCAGACAAGGCTGATGCAGTTTTTCAACGCAATTCAGGAAGACAATGTGCCATCTGTCATATCAAACATCTTCCAACATCAAAAAACTACCAATCAAAAATAAGATTTTATTTACTACATAGTTAATGTTTTAAAAATTAAATAAAGGTTACTGTAATTATTATACTGTATATAGTACTATACAGTGCATATATTGTAAATATTTATAAGTAGTATAATACAAATTAAATAAAGGTATCTGTAAACAGAAAAAAACACATAAACCATGTATGAAAATGTTCTGAAGAAAGGTTCACAGGAACCTAACCCTATATTTCCCATAGGCTTAATGGTTCACTATTCGCTAATTCAGTATTCGTGAAGAATTTACGGAACGTATCTACCGCGAATAGCGAGAACCAACTGTGTGTGTGTATATATATATATATTAGCGAGAACCAACTGTGTGTGTATATATATATATATATATAAATATATCACATTGTTTTTGTATACGCATTGCAGCATTGCCATTAGTTGGCAAGCAAAGCCTTATTATTGTATCTTGTTGTAACTCCTCTGTCATGTCCAATAAAAGAAATAATACTACTGATGAAAATTTCAGCATATAAAAAAGTGAGGAAAGCTTTAAATTAAACAGAAACCTGAGTTATGAAAATATTAAAACTGAAAGCCCACAAATCAAGAATTAAAAAAGTCTTTGACTTATGTCAGAATTGACTTATGACGGAGATGTTGGAACGGAACTCCATCGTAAATCGAGGACTACCTGTTTTTTTATTCTAGATTTACAATAAAATTTAAACATTTCATCATCATTAAAAAACAGAAAATTATATAAATAAATCAGTAAATTGAATATGTGTTAGATTTGAGGAAATACAATTCTGTATTTGTTAATTATAATCAAAATAGTATACAAAATAACCATCTAGATGTAAAATTTTTTGATGAAAAATAGTTTTTTATATTAAATTTTATGAAACTTCTAAACTAATAACTGCATCATTAAAATATCTTTACATAAATGATGATGATATTACTGGAGATTCCAACAATCTTTTGTTCACTATAGAACATTGTTAACAAACAAAATAAAAATGCAATAGAAAGTTTAATTGTGACAAATATCATCATAATTCAAACAATTCAGTTAAGTCTAACTGCACACTAACCTATAAGAAATATCCTTAGATTGAGTTAGCATTATATCATGAACAAAGATGACTGCTTCAACTGTTGATGAATGTTTATAATTGTTAAATTGAGTAAAAGTAAAATATTAATGTTAAAAATTAAATAATAATTAAAATGAAAATAAAATAATGCATTACTTCATAAAATAATTAGGAGAGATTTGATTCTTTGCAAATTAGGCTTTCACTAAAATTTATCTATTTTTAGTCTGAAATTGTTCAAGCCTTTATAATATAATTCCTATATTCAAATAGTGCACTTTTTCTTAATGCACAGGTTTTCCAGTCCCAATTAATACTTTATATAGATATATGATATATATCTGTATATTATTTCTATTTTTGTATTAGCATTTCTTAACAATTTTTAATAATTTGGTATATACTATATTACATAAGTTAAAAATATATTTTTTTTTATTTATATATGCTGTAAAAAGCCAGGAAATAAAACTATTTTCAATAGTATCAAAAGTGATTCTTTAACACACTGAGTGGTCAGTTTATTAGGAACACCCCACTAATACTGTGTTGGCCCACCCCTAGCAGCTATAACAGCATGAATGTGCCGTGGCATGGATTCTATTAGCCTCTGAAAGCATTGTTCCGTGATGTTTGTCCATGCGGATGCAACTGCTGCTCCCAATTGATGCTTATTGGGTGATGGTGAATCCATGCCTCGAAGAACCCGTTCCACCTCATCTCAAAGATGTTCTATTGGGTTCAAATCCGGGAACTGTGGTGGCCAGCGGAGTAGTTGAATTCATTATCGTGCTTCTGGAACCACTCCATGACGATACGAGCCTTGTGACACGGAGCATTGTCCTGCTGGAAGTATCCTTCCGATGGAGGGAGCACAGTAGCCATGAAGGGATGAACCTGGTCGGCGACAATGTTGAGGTAGTCATGACCATTAAGGCAGTGTTCTACAGGTATCAGCAGACTAAGAGTATGCCAGCAAAACAATCCCCAGACCATTACACCGCCTCCACCAGCCTGAACAGTGGAAACCTGACAGGAGGGGTCCATCGTTTCAGGTTGTTTTCTCCAGATTCTGCGTCGCCCATCTGCATGGTGCAATAGGAAGAGGGATTCATCCGACCAGCACACCTTCTTCCAGTCGTCGATGGTCCCGTGTTGGTGATCACGGGCAAATTGGAGATGTTTTCTGCAGTTTTGGGTTGAGATCGAAAGGTACCCGAACTGGCCGTCTGCTTTTGTAGTCCATCCTTGCCAATGTACAGCGTGTAGTGCATTCAGAGTTATTCTGCTGTCCAGTGTTGTAGTCCAAGGTCACTTGACGAGTCGAGACGTTTCTCTTTGCACGAACAAGCATTCCCATCCTACGCTCACCCCTTGGATCAACGAGTCGTTTGCAACCACAGGCTTGTCTCTGGTTGGTTGTTTTTTGGTTGTTTAACCAGTCCTGGTAAACCCTTGAAATGGTTGTTCAGGAAAAGCCTGTGTCATTTGCGACACAGGCTTTTCCCGAAGTGCGGTTTCGGAAATACTCAGTCCACCTTGACGAGCACCAACTATCATCTCGTGCTCGAAGTTGCTCAGATCCTTTGTTTTTCCCATGATGACGGTCAAACCACTATCAGTTGACAGGTGTGTTAAGCGGTTTATATGGGTACCAACTGCCACGTGACCACCTGATACATAGCAATTGCTAGGCATACACATTTACATAGTTGTGGGTGTTCCTAATAAACTGGCCACTCAGTGTATGTATATGCTGTTTCATCTACCATGTATTATATTCATTTCTAGTTTATGCTTAGCATAATGCATAAATAAATTCTATTTGGAACTAATTTACCGATTCAATAAAGCTGCAATGTTTAATCGCAAATCATACTATCCACTCAATTCTTGACCCAAAACTGAGGGCAGGTGGCGCTCAACTTCCGCTTTCGATTTGCTATTTTGGTTTCGATTTGGCGGTTGGTTTGATGATGGTATGAGACAATTCCTGGTAAGTTATTAATTTAGATGATGAACAACGATGTAAAATATGAAAATAAATATTTCTTAAACAGTTAATATTGTGGTTATTCATGATGAGGTTGGCTAATGGCTGGAATCTCACAAAGCAAAAACCAATTACCATATTTTACATATAGTTAATACTTCGAATAGTGCGAGAAATTCATGGGACCCATTATTCACACTAATTGAGGCCTACCTGTATTTGCAATTTAACCGATTTTGTTGGCGGTAAAAAGTCAGTGTGCTGCTGTGTGACTGAGTTATATAATAACTAGCTGACCCATGCTCGGCGTTGCTTGGGCAGTTCATGGTGTTGTACTGAAGTTTCTCTTTCTCTTAAATTATAACCTTTTAGATGACCTTCAGGATTTTCTTCAATATATTCTGAAAATCTTTCCCGTATAGATATGTTTTCTATTTGAAACATGTGTCTTTTCAAATGTTCACTTCTTTATCTATCTTTCTCTATTAGAATTCTGTTGATTTGTTCGATCTTCTAATGCTTCAAACTTTTTTGCTTCTTTGACTCTTGAAAAGGCACATACAATTGGCCATGAAAAAACAATTAGTATTTACAAATATGTCTGGCCAATCCAAATTGTTTCTCTGATCAGCTTTGAAAACCATGTTATAATAATCGTGCATAATGCGACGAAAAATTTTGAAGAGTAAGAGACTCAAAATACGTTTGAAATAATGCAATATGGCTTAATTTCATTTAAAATTGCAACAAATAAAAGATTTGTATATATATATTACAGGTTTTTGTGTGATTTTAAATATTATTTATTATTATTACATAATATTGGATAAACATATAAACAAATTTCATTTTAGATATATAATATATCACTATCATAATTATGGATATAGAACAGGCTTAACTTACCCGCAAATTCGACATAAAAGTTCCTTTAAAATAAAATATCCAATGAAAAGGTATGATATAAAGTTACTGATTGAACATAAATTGATACTGAACAGTATCCTGTATCATAATCAGTAATAATTGTTTTAGCTAAGTAATTCTGTAAAAATCCAATAATAGTAATGCAGGTAAGTTATCTGTTGCCCCTTACTTTGACACTTAGCACCATCTATTGATATTTATTGTCAAAAATGAATATCAATAGATTTCAAAATATATAAAATCAATTTCTAATAATCAATACCTGTCTGTCACTCTTCATGGCCTAAATCCCCTAACAAACAAAGTTATTTCATAAAAATCCATTCAGTCGTTCTCAAGTTATAAGCGTACACGTGCTCTCGGGCATTTCAGATTTATAATATATATATAGATTATGAGTAGAACTAGGACTATGTTCAAGCATTTGTGAGAGCGTGAAAATTCTGTATATGCAATAACTTTTGTAATCAACATGGTTACTGAAATTTTGATTTCAAGATGGTATCAGCATAGGTTCATATGAAAAAATTTCTAAATAATAAATGTAGTATTTCTATCATGCTATACTCTAGCTCAGGGCTGCCCAACCTATGGCCCAGTGTTGTAATGAATGCAGCCTAACATAAAATTGTAAACTTCGTTAAAACATTGAACTTTTTTTATGTATTTATTTATTTTTATTTTTTGAAATTCATGTGGCAATGTAATACTTTTTTATTTTGAATAAACATGGAAAAGAAGGAAAAAAAAGATAATGGTTCATTTTGCTTTAATCACATCATCTTAAATGTATGATGATGAAGATTTATATTTATTAAAACAAACTTTTATAAACTGATTCTGTGAATAAAATATACTATCTTTATTCATATAATCACTTCATCCAGACATCTTCAATTCAGATTTAGAAAACAAAATTGTAGAAAAAATTTTTGACTAATTTTTTGTCTTGATTTTTATTGAAGAATATGGCCTCTAGGAAACATCAAAGAATTTTGGTAGAACATTTTATGCTGTTGAGTCTCCATAAAGTATTATTTAAATAATCAGGTTGAGAGCTAGAAAAAATAAGACAAAACAAACAGAATATTTTATAACAACAAACAGAACAATCATGACAACTGCCAAGTGCAAATCTGTACAATAAATGCAAAGAATCATAGATTTTTTTTAACTGATCAGAACTTTTGAGGATCATACTAATTTCATAAAAAATAAGATTAATATTCTATTGTCTCTTCTTCATCCATGTATCCATCCCTTACTTATAATTTTTGAACTAGTTAGTAAATTATCATGATATTCAATAGTAATATTCTGTATTAGAGGTAACTTTTTCACCACATTATTTAAAACCCTCTAGCTTAGAGATGGCAAATCTATGACATGCAGGCTTAAACTGACAGGTTAGAAAATTTTTTGAGCAGGCAAAACTTGGAGCTGATATAAAATAATTCCCAATTATCCAGTTGCAGATTATCAATGTTTTATCTTAGATGTGATATCTGAAAAGTTTTTAAAAATCCTAGATTCATTTCTTTATTATTTCTTAGATAATTGTCAGCCAAAATTAAAATTACAAATATTGCAAATAATTTCTTACTGAAAATAAACAAATTTCTTGTTTCCTTTTTCAATAAATTAGAGTAATTGAATATATGTACAGGTAGGCCTTGATTAGTGTGAATAATTGGTTCCACGAATTTCTCGCAGAATTCGCACTATTCGAAGTATTAACTATATGTAAAATATGGTAATTGGTTCTTGCTTTGTGAGATTCCGGCCATTAGCTAACCTCACGATGAATAACCACAATACTAACTTAACATTAACTGTTTAAGAAATATATACTTTAATATTTTACATCATTGTTCATCCTCTAAATTAATAACTTACTAGGAACTGCATCTCATACCATCATCAAACCAACTGCCAAATCGAAACCAAAAGAGCGAATCAAAAGTGGAAGTGGAGCACTGCTTTTATGTCGCTTAATCACTTCCATTTTTTGCTCTAGCGTAATCACTAACCTCTTTATTATATATTTTAAATATAAATATAAGTACAGAATAAATTTTCATACAGGTACAATTATTATATAATACAAATTAAAATATCTTTCAAAGTTTTCTTCATTGTTGAATAATTTACTATGGCAAAAATTTTACATAAGTACTATCAATCTGCCATATGTTTTCTATAAAATATTATTTTCAAAATGATAATATATATATAAATAATTTAATGAAATAAATTTACAATCACTTTTTAAAGATAATACCAATAATAAAATAGAGTATAAAGCAAAGTTAACATATTAAAGAAAAACATTTGCAAAGATATTAAAATAATTTATTTAAACATAAAATTTTCAAATTAACTTCAATAGATTTTATTTATTTAAGATGAAATATAGAGAAGATATCGCACTAATTAGAAAAGATCTTATGAAACTTGTACAATATTTGGCACTAGAAGTCAACATTTAAGTAAATGATTTATTTTCAGTTATTTTAAGGATGACATTAATAATAAAATGGCAATTCAGTTTAAAAATATTGATAATATAATTGAAAATGGATAGACAGATTAATCACTAATTTGACTATTACAAAAGTTAATTTAAAAAAAATTTATTTTTGATTATTACAAACATTTCTCTAACCCTATTATTTTAACTGCTTAAACTTTTCTTAACTACATCATAATATCAACAGCACTTCTTGCAGTAAAGCATCAACACACATTTATTAGACATAAATATACAAACGTTTTCAGTGTATCTACATCCTCTCCAGGTATACTCTTTCATTAACCGAATTGAATCAAATTCAATTCGGTTAATGAAAGAGTATACCTGGAGAGGGTGTAGATACACTGAAAACGTTTGTATATTTATGTCTAATAAATATGTGTTGATGCTTTACGGGTATACTCTTTCATTAACCGAATTGAATCAATTGATATTATGATGTAATTACAAACATTATTATTAAAACTAAATAAACAAATATTTTTTTCTCAAACTTAATCCAAGGTCCTAGTGTTATATACAAATTTTCTCAAGAGGCAAGAGAATTTTCATTATTTTTATTTTAATATAATAGATAAAATTATATTTTTAATTTACCTGGTATTTTTTCAATTATCTTTACATATTACAGTCAAACCCTGATAAGACTCCCCCATTGCTGACTGCCAAGAAATTTGGCAGAATGGATCTTCCCTATGTTAATGGAATAGGTAAACCCCAATTAGACACCATCTGCCAGTAGCAACGTTTAAACAAATACAGTCGATTCTGCTTAATTGGGGCAGCCGCTTTTTTGGATCAAATCTCAAAGAATGGAAACCAAACTAATAAACTAATACATAATTTAACTTAATTGGGACAATAGCAGAAAAGTAATTTAGCAATTTTTGACAAATTTTAGGAAATTTACGAAAATATGTCAACCAGCATCTGCTTTAGAGTCTACCGTTACTATATATTGTACCTAGCGATATTCATTTACAGTGTTGATTTTATTTAAAATTTTTAAATCTGCCAAGATGCCAAGAAATGATTTTACACTTTCAAGTAAAATTGCTTTGCTGGATAAAATTAAAAGCCAGCCATTTAATACAAGCCATCGTAGACTCGCTAATATAACTGATTTACCAAAATATACCATTGTGCATCTCCTACAATATGAAAATCAATTGAGTGTAAAGTGGGCATTACAGAAAGAAATTCCAGGAACATCAAAAAGAGAGATGGAAAGGATCCAGAAGTCGAAGAAGCATTAGATCAAATGGTTTTCTATAGTCAGTGAGTGAGGTGTGAATATCAGCAGCCTGGTGTTGAAGGTGAAGTCAGAAGAGATTGCTAGAAAGCTAATAATTAGATATCTATTTTAGTAAAGCAATAAAATAGGTACCTAATTATTTATTTATCTACATATTACATATTTTATTTTAGAATTTATTATTAGTTCTTTTATTTGGGGCAGCTGCATAATTGGGCCAAAATGGATTATTCCCGTGTCCCAATTATGCGGAATCAACTGTATTCCTTTTGGTATTATATTTGTCCTCGTTAATCCACCAAGGGTATGTAAGGTGACTCACATCTTGAAGTTCATCAGTATTGTATATACAATATTAAAAGCTCTCTGGATTGATTTGTAATCAGTAAATGGGATAGATGGAGTTAATGATTAATCATCTGCCTCTTTAAACCTGGGTTACACCTAGGTTGTAGAAAATTTAAGATTGTAAGAACCAGATTGTTTCCATCATTTATTGCATACCGAGCAAATGAGGATACTGTACAGTAAGCTATGTACTGTACATTGTGCTTTACAGAGAACTCAAAGTCTGTGGGAATACATTGGAATACCTAGCTTCAGTGATTTGATTCTCTGTGAGATCCAATAAGGAAAGACAAAAAAAAAAATGATGCCCATGCTGATTTTCAATGTTTTTTTTTTTTTTTATATAAAAGTCAGATGATTTTGTTTCAATTTAAAAATATTTCTAAAATGCCTGCAATGAGATCACATATAATAAATTAGTTCAATTATTCAAATTTGATCCTAGATGTGGTCCAGAATAGAATTCAGATTCCATGCCTCAGAAAATTTTTCAATGGATCAAGTCTGAGTGTGAATCTATCTATGATAAAGTCCTGCAGACTCTACCACAGATGTGGGTAGTGTGTAATTAGGTCAAAAATGGACTCTATTATATAATAACCAACTAACGATTGGGAAATGGTGTTAAAAAATAATTGCTATTTTTGCTAGAAACTTGATTAGGTTAGTTTGAATTAAGCCACCAAATCATGGTGACTACTTTTAGAGTTCATACAGACTGGTCATCACTATAGTCCTTTACTCCAGTAGTCTCAAACTGATGGCCCAAAAACAATTTTGTATGCCTGCAAAGATGTTTAAATATGTATTACAGTTGGAAAATTATTACAATTTAATGTTAATAAAACTGTTTTCTAATCTCATAATTATTTAATGTTATTTTGATATCTTTGTAAGAAGAAATGAAAGTAATTACAAATAAATGTTTTCCTTTCATTGTAATTTTTGTTTAAAATATTCAGCCCTTCATTTCCTTTTGAATTGCACATTCAGCCTGCAAAGTAATTTGAATTTGAGACCACTGTTTTAATCTTTCAATGGAACCAACCAGAAGGTTCAAGGATGAGAAGTTCAATAGGTCTGCTGGGCTTGGACTCCTCCTGAAAAACTAGATAGATGGATTCTGGAATTGAATCTGGCTCTCCAAGGTGTTGCTAGAAACTTGGACACACAAAAATAACTTATACATTCCATTTTTGTTTTCACACGATATATTTTTTTACCTAACATAAATTGCTGGTAAGCATGATATATGTATTTTTTTTTTAAATAATAAACAGTATTTATTCAATATTACTGTATACTATTACTTTTAAAATATATTAAAATTTTGAGTTCTGACTGTTGGGGAATGTAACCTCCAATTATAACATTGCTTCTATAGAAAATCATATTCCAGATTATAACAGATTAAACTATCGCTAAAATTTTTTAATGCAACTCTGTTGTAAGTCGAGGATCCTCTGTACCTTAATTCATCTTCATTTACATAAACTGCCATTTTTCTATAATCTAACAATATAATTAAAATTAATTTTAAAAGATTTAACATGAATTGTATATACATTGCTATGCTTCTAATAACAAATTATAATTTTTGAAGTTCACATCTAGACATATATGATATTTATAACTTTTAAAAGTGAAATTTTTTTTTTTTATTAAATCATGAAATATTCTTAATATACAAGAATAAAAGTTGTTAACCAAGGCATTTTTCTTTCAAAAACTCGTCGTTATCGAAGAACGTCGTTAACCAAGGTGCCACTGTATTTTTATATAAAAAATTTGCTAATTATATATAGCTTATACATGCACTTATTTTTTTCTTTCAAAAACTCGTTGTTATCCAAGAACGTCGATAACCAAGGTACCACTGTATTTTTATATAAAAAATTTGCTAATTATATATAGCTTATACATGCACTTATTAGCAGAAACAAATTTGTAATATTTCCCCAGACATATCTGTCTCTAACCCAAAATAATTTAATATTAATTTACGTAAATTTTAAAACAATACGTGTACACATTGTTATCCTTTTAACAATATTGTTTATTTATCGTTAAATTTTCTAGTGGTTATACGTACAGTACATCATTTGTTTATCTTTAGAATTATCTCTATCCTTCTTAGAAGTAAGTTCAGCAAAGTTTAAATTAAATAGAAATAACTATAGAGATGTATTGATTTGCATAACTTATTACATTGAAATTAAACCAGTAGTTTTTTAAGAAATTATTTTATGATAATATCATAAAATAATTTCTTAAAAAACTAAAATCTTACATATTATGTAAGATTACTTTAATTTTGAGAATCTAAGATTGTTTCAACATAGTGATATACAGTATGTACGGAATTAGTTTATCATTTTATAAATACATTAAGTAATACAGTACACTCCCGAGTATCCGGCCTAATGTGGCGGAAGGGCAGGCCGGATAACAAAAAATCCGGATAGGTCCGGAGTTCTATTGTATTTGTTCAGGTACTTCTCTTTGGTTAAGAGAAAAATGTTAAAGATCTCTCTAGATAAAGGAAGTTGTTTTTGTTAAACGTCGTCTCTGTTTATCCGCCAACTCTCATTACCCATCCTTACGCTCGTCGCTCATCGCTCTTTAGGCCAACGCCTGTCAACATCGTCCCCGGGCCTGCGGACCGTGCGGGCCTCACACAATGAACAACGAGCAGAACGCTGCTCTTTTCCTGTCACAACTTGTATTTTGCACACGACACGTAGGAGGATCGTAGCAGACGCCCGCTTCCAATGCCTTTGCAATGTTGCCAATGCAACGCCTTGCCTTCCTCATTTAATTACGATAAAAGAAAACTAGGCCGGATAGTCGAGAACCGGATACTCGGGAGTGTACTGTATTTTCGTTATCAGCGGTTATCAATTACTTCTTAGCTATTTTCAAAAAATTATTCTATAAAAACTCTTTATTCTATAAGATAGAGAATTATTCTGTAATTATGTGCTTATATTTATTTCGCAAAGTATTTTTTTCGTATTATAGAAAACAAATTAAAAGTATCTGTAATCGTTTCCAAAATTTCTAATGTGTATTCGAGTAGAATTCTACCAAATAGATTTTTTTGTATAAATTTATCTAAATTTTAAAATAATCAAAATTGCTAAATACAGATACTGTACTAAAAATATATATTTTTAAACTTGGAATCGTTAGAATATTTTCCAGAAAATATCTGTTTATCCAAACGAATCAATTGCTTAAGAGTGATATCTGTTTATAACCAAAAATAATTTAATAAAATTTTCTTAAATTTTCATAACAATATATGAATACATTATTATGCTTTTAACAATATTCTTTAATTCTCGGTAAATTTCTTCTGGTAGTTTGTTGATCTTTATTTTTTATTTCTGAAATAACCTCTATCATTCTTTGAAGTAAGTCCATTAAACTTTAAATAAATAGAAATAAGTGTAATTATATAATAATTTGTGTAAATCATTCCATTTAAATAAAACTTACGGAATCTTAAGAAAATATGTTACGAAATAAGATTTGTTTAATTTTGAGTAGAAATCTCAGATTGTTTCTGCATTGCAGTCTATGTACAGAATTATTGGGGTTTATTAATATGTTAATTGAAATAATCGTTATCGTTGGTTATTACTTATTTCTTAGCTATTTTCTACAAAATTTTAATATGAAAATTCTTTATTCTGTAAGATAGAGAACTATTCTGTAATTATGATTTATATTTAGTTCAAAAAGTACTTTTAATCGTTTTTTAAAAAGAAATTGAATGTATCTGTAATCTTTTCCAAAATATCTAATATTTATTCGAGTCTAATTCGACCAGATCAATAGAAATTTTTTTGTATAAATTTGTTTTAAAAATAATCAAAATTGCTAAATGTAGATAATAAAATGCATATTTTTACAATTATAATCGTTAGAATATTTTCCAGAAAAATCTGTTTTAAAAATAATCAAAATTGCTTAATGTAGATAATAAAATGCATATTTTTACAATTATAATCGTTAGAATATTTTCCAGAAAATACCTGTAATAATCGAAAATAATTTAATAAAATTTTCTTAAATTTTTATAACAATGTGTGAATACATTGTTATGCTTTTAACAATATTCTTCGACTCTTGCTAAATTTCTTCTAGTTATATGTTCATCTTTCATTTATCTTTAGAATAATCTCTATTCTTCTTTGCAGTAAGTACATTAAAGTTAATTAATTAGAAATAACTGTAGATATATATTTATTTGCATAAGTCATTCCATTTATATTAAACCAGTAAATTTTTAAGAAAATGTATTATGATATATAAGATTATTTCATTTGATGAAGTAATCTGAGATTGTTTCACATTGTGATCTATGTATGGAATTAGTTTATCAGGTATACAAATATGTTAAATAAAATAGTCGTTATTGGCGATTATTACATTCTTCTTAGCCATTTTTGCAAAATTATATTATACGATAATTCTTTATTCTATAAGAGAGAGAGAGAGAGAGATTCAGTAAATGCGTGTTTAAATATATTCAATAGTTCAGAAAGTATGTTTATTCGTATTTCAAAAAATATTTTGAATTTATCTGTAAACCTTTCCAAAATTTCAAATGTATATTCCAGTAAAATTCGACTAGACCAATCGATTTTATTGTGTAAATTTATTTAAATTTTAATATGATAAAAATTGCTAAATACAGATTACAAATTCATATTTTTACTACCAAAGAAACATTAGAATATTTACTAAAAATTTCAAAATATAACCGAAAATAATTTAATATTAATTTTCCTAAATTTTTATAACAATGTGAGTACATATTGTTATGCTTTTAACAATATTCTTTAACTCTCTCTAAATTTCTTCTGGTGATTTGTTCATGTTAATTTTTTATTTTTGAAATAACCTCTATCATTCTATGACGTAAGTCGATTATAGTTTAAATAAATAGAAATAAATATAGTTACATAATAATTTGCGTAAGCCATTCCATCTAAATTAAACCAGTGGAATTTTAAGAAAACATATTATGAGTACATATCTGAGATTGTTTCCACTCTGAGGTATATTTACGGAATTTATTTATGATGTTTATAAACATGTTAAATGAAATTGTCGTTATAGGCGATTTTTACTTACTTGTTAGATATTTATAAAAAATTATAATATAACAACACTTTATAAGACAGAAAGATTCCCTAATTATAATTTTTATATTTAGTTCAGAAAGTGTTGCTATTCGTATTACAGAAAACAAATTGATAATATCTTTGTTTCAAAATTTCTAATGTGTATTTGAATAAAATTTGACTAGACCAATAGAATTTACTGTGTAAATTTTTCTAAATTTTACAAACTAATCACAATTTCTAAATATTGATAGCAAATACATATTTTGCAATTAGAATCGTTACAATATTTTCCCAAAAATATTTGTTTATAAACCGAAAATATTTTAATATAAATTTTCTTAAATTTTTATAACAATGTTTGAACACGTTGTGTTTTTAACAATATTCTTCAACTAGAAATTATCCGCTCATATAAATGAGCGGAAATATACTATTGTGATCTAATCTTATAATACTTTATATAACAGCATATTGTATAATAATAGCTTATCTTGCAAATTTATTTGCTATATATTTTATTAAGCATTAGTTCAAATGTGTAGTAATTGCACGGGAGCCCGTGGAGGCTGCATCCCACGGGCGCCGTGCCTCCGACGGTCCCACTCCAGGGGTGGGACCGCGGGGGTCCCAGGCCCGTTGGACCCGGTTTCATCTTCCCGGTGGGCCCACAGCCCGTGGCGATATGAAACCCCACGGGGGACCTGTGGGGTGGGGCTGCACCTACCAGGAATCAAGACGCCCCTGTCAGGTGGGGGCCCACCCCCAACAGGCCCGGGCCCTTGGGACCCGGTTTCATCTCCCCGGTGGGCAGCACCCAGTTTCATCTCCCCACGGGCACCGGGTCCCCGTGGGGTGGGGCTGCACCCCCGTGAAGGGGTAGTTTACAGAGTCCCCGTGGGTGGGGCTGCACCCCCGTGAAGGGGTAGTTTACAGCTTGATGAATGGGTTATATCTTTGTGTGAAGGGGATAGTTTACAGCATGATGAATGGTTATAATTTCTTTGTGGATAAAATATAAGCAAATTTCATGGCTATGTAATACATCACCATCGTAATTATGGATATAGAACAGGCTTAACAATTTCTTTGTGTGATAAAATATAAACAAATTTCATTTTAGATATGTATTTCTTTGTGTGATAAAATATAAGCAAATTTCATTTGAGATATGTAATAGTGTGATAAAATATAAGCAAATTTCATTTGAGATATGTAATATATCACTATCGTAATCATGGATATAGAACAGGCTTAACTGCAAATTCAACAAAAAATTTCCTTTAAAATAACAGGCTTAACTGCAAATTCAACATAAAATTTCCTTTAAAATAAAACAATCCTTTTAACTGCAAATTCAGCATAAAATTTCCTTTAAAATAAAACATCCATAAGAAAGGTATGATATAAAGATACTGATTGAACACAAATTGATACTGAACGGGTTAAATAATTTGTGAAAAGGTTAGCTGAACAGTATCCTGTATCATAATCAGTAATAATCTCTTTAGCTAAGTAATTCTGTAAAAATCCAATAACAGTAAAGCAGGTAAGTTATAGCTAAGTAATTCTGTAAAAATCCAATAATAGTAAATGCAAGTAAGTTATCTGTTGCCCCTTTCTTTGACACTTAGCACCATCTATTGAATATATTTTCATAAAATTAAAATTCAACCCCTAGGGCCCTAAAAATGGCCAGCTATCTGTTGCCCCTTATTTTCACACTTAGCGCCATCTATTGGTATTTACTTTCAAAAATGAATATCAATAGATTTCAAAATATATAAAATCAATTTCGATAATGCAGGTAAGTTATCTATTGCCCCCTTACTTTGACACTTAGCGCCATCTATTGATATTTATTGTCTAAATAAGAAATTTGGCTTCTAGGGCCCTAAAAAATGGCCAAATAAAAAAAAGTTCTGCTGTCGCAGACATCCGAAAATTAGTCCTTTCTAATGATACCCAATTATAGAAATCGGTACAGTGGTTCGTCCGAAAAAGGGACTCCAGCCAGCCACGTTTGACTAATTGGTACAGTGGTTCATCTGAAAAAGGGACTCCAGCCAGCCACGTTTGACTAATTATAATATAGTTCTTGTTAAATTTCTAATCGTTATATATTTAGCATTCGTTTGTCTTTAGAATTATCACTATCATTCTTCGAAGTAAGCCCATTAAATTTAAATTAAATATAATTAGTTATAGATATAATCAACAACGATTAATCCAGAGACTGGATGAAACAACATGAGATCTATCCTATTATTGCTAAGAAATTTTATGCTAAAGTAGATAAAAACAATAGCTAGTGCCCATCATGGTACTCATATCGCACACTGGCTTCAATAACATCACAATTCAAAAAAGTAGATTTTTCAGGAGGAACAAAAATAGATTTCATTTGATTATAAAAATTACTAAACGTTGTAATTGATCGGTGAAATACATAAATGAAACGTCCATATAATCATATATTTATAAATTATTTGCATTTTTATACACAACTATATACATTCTGCACAAATTCTGTTTTCAATTATAATGAATTCGTGTTTAATGTTTTAATTAAACTATGACCGCGATACATTCTTAAAATATTTATGTTTCATTTATGCATTGATCATAACCTGATTTTCTAAATGTACCAAATTGTATTTTACTGTGTTTTATTTACTACTGTGGGACGCCAGGGGGTGTGATATAATATTTTACAAGCCTTAGCCTTCTGTGGACAACGTCAGGATCTGACACCAATCGGGATCGTTGGAAATGATGCCGACAAAACAGGCAGGTTTGCCTAGCAGATGATGATGTGGGCTAAAATTGTGAGTAAGATGGAGAGGTGCTCAAGGAAACAACGGCTAACAACTCATACGGTTAACACCTTGGATCTTTATTCTTGAGATAGAGAATTACAACATATCCCATAAAGGGATGATAAATACCTTGTTAACAGAAGGATCTTGGTAGATCTTGCTTTAACACAATTTCTAATGCACGACACTTATTATCTAGTGTTCAGAGTTCTTAAGGAAATCTTCCGTCCCCACGGGGACCTATTTATACTTGTTGTCTGGACGGTAGCTTCCGGGGGGTCTTCTTCGGATGGAGCACTGTCTTCTCAGCTAATTGCTGCCTCAAGGTGGAAACACCTTTCTTGTAGGTGGGATCCGACTGTTAGTGCAGTACAGCTGGAGGATCAGGACTGCGGTTGTAAAACCTCGGCGGCAGTAAGCTATTACGTAAGCCTTTCCAAGCCGTTCCTTTCTTCATGGTTTCTCCCTTGGGTTCTCTCTCTCTATGGGGGTGGTTGATCCCCTTTTATTACATCTCCAAGCCCGGGACAAAACGTGACATTTAGCCCAAATTCTCGGATTCGATCACTCCTGACTATTGTTTATTATTTCACTTGCAGGTGGAGTCTACTTCGATAGTCTCCGAACACCTGCATAGGCACGATCCTTCGCCCGCGATACGTAATCTCTTTTTGTTTTTGAGATTTGTGACGTTGGGAACGAAGTTTCACGTCGGGTAGTGCAATTCGGTAAATACTTTCTTTTCAATTCTAACGTTCTTTCTCCCATTTGCAATTTCTTTGTTCGATGTTTTTGACTTTCTCTCTTTTACAATTCCTTTGTTTGATATATTAAATTTTTCTTGTATATCGCGAATATAATTCGTATTTTCGTGGTCCTCACACTATCCTTTGCTTTTCATTAAGCAAAGGATAGTGCTTTGCTGCATGAATTTCATGCAGCAAAGCACTCCTTAAAGCACTGAGATAGCGCATTCCTTAATGAATTTTGGATTTTCATTAAGCAAAGGATAGACCGAGATAGCGTTCATTTTGTGAACGCTATCTCGGTCTCCGGATAGCGTTCACAAATTTATTTTCGTTTTAAATTATACATCAAAATTGTAAAAATAATAATAATAATAATAATA